>JAPUUL010001371.1:0-10034 GCA_029590625.1 Lasiodiplodia mahajangana | reverse complement strand
GCTGCAAAAGGCTGGGGACGGGATGGGGAAAGAGGCTCGAGGAGGTCAGGGAAAAGGGCCGCCGCTGGGNTGCAAAGCCGCTAGCGCCCCTACCTAATCTGCTACCTAAATGAAGTGAAGGTTCACTGGGACCCGGATATGATTGGGGGGTGGTTAGGGGGCACCAACGCAGTTAGACTCGCCAGTAACCATGCCGCTTCAGGGGGGTAGTACGTGCGCCACGGCTAGCTCGAGAGCAGGATACGCAGGCGATACCAACAGCTGCTATGAACTGTTAACGTTTCAAGTTTGATTTGCTCCACTGCCCTATCAAAATATATCGAATTTCCAGTCCTCTATTTCATTGCTGGGAAGATCGCGTCCACATTTAAAGCTATTGTAATCTCCAAGTTGCTAGCCAACATCTCATCTGAGCTAACCGTTACCGTACCTAGGTAGGCAGCTAGTTCACATTTCAGTTGTTCGTCTTCTACCTGCGTATGCAGTGTTGGTAGTACAGAGCGTCTACAGCACAATCTCGCTTCTACTGCGCACACAAGACAACAGATCAGTCACTTTGGCGACTCTACGTATTACCAATCCTCTGTCCACGGTTTTCCAACGCGGAAATAATCAGACAATTAGGTACTGAGAACAGGTAGCTGAGTTTGTTGGTACTGTGTTGTAGTACACTATAAATTTAAATGATTAGGTAGGCCGGTACGTATCAGGTACCCGAGATGATGAGGTCCCCACTACCTTACCTTAGCTAGATACCAAAGGTACCTAAGTTTGTGCGCTAGCGGAAGTAGTACACACACTTCCTTCAGCTAGGTATTACTTGACAACTCCCTATTGTAGAGAGAGCTTACACACACGTAGTCTCGATATTGCCAATTAAGGAGACACGATCAAATATTTAGGTATCATCCAAGGAAAGGACGTTGTAGGGACAGTGACGGACATGTGCGCGGGTAATGCCACACGCCATGCTGTAGCGCACAGTATATCTACTGTATTTACACCAACACGCTGTGACTGGTCTTAAGCTGAGCAGGATGAGCATCTTGGTTTCCCCAGCACAGATCCACCCTAATGCAACCACGACTTGGCGAGTAAGATGCAGACATTGAGGTACTCTTCTTCTATTGGCCATCTCTTTGGCACTATACCGGGGTGGGCGCTTAGCCGTGCAGGACGGTGACGGCCAGTTGTGGGACCGGCCGCCGGCGCAACCACTCAGACGGAGCTTGAATTGCCTACCTGGGCAGTACTGTAGAGGTCACCCCGGTACACCAGCCTTAAGACAACTGTAGTGCGGAGAGAGAGCGGGCTTGGGCACACAAACGACCAGTCAGGTCTTGTTGAACGGATTGCTTGGGTATCGGTGAAGCGCAAATAAACGAAACGCGGACCGGTTACCGGCCTAGATACTCTACATCTGTCTACAGTAGATACTGTACCTATGTTCTAGAAAGACGTAATCCCCCGAATGCAAAGATATTTATGCTGTATGTCCCCTCTTCCGAAGCCACCAACCACTTTACATGTTTGCCTCTTAGATGACTTATTGGCGGTCGAAGAAGGTCATATAACGAAATATTCCTGTTCCCCGATTGTAATGGACAAGCATAAACGGGTACATAGGTGGGTAGTTAGTACAGTATCACCGTGTTCTGTTTTAAACCTGAACTGCACTAACACAGGGCCTGGTCTGGGGGAACTGGCCCGGGGAAAAAGCACATGCAAGACCAGAACGAGACCACAGGTGTCTCAATGGCTCAGTTTGGGGTAAGTGTGGCTAGTGGATAGTGGCTCATGGCTAGTGGCGGTAAGCGCTCCACTTCGACGGCATGGGAGCTGCTAGTGTACCGAGGTGATCGATCACATGGGAGGATGTCGCTGCTATGATGTGCATCCTAGGTACGGAATAGGTATACTGTCTACCTACTGACCTACCACATGCCTACGAGCCTTTGACTGTCGAGCCGTTCTCTTCCAACCACAACTCTTATTCTAGACAACATATTAACTTATCGCGACACACAACCGCCTACGACCCATTGACCGACCCCATGCCTCGATAATTATGCCAGGCTCTATGCTGCCGATGGCTACATCGCTTTTCCTGCCGGTCCTTTCCTGATTGACGTCACGCGCCAGCCAACATGGCCGTACAGTCTACTCTTCGCCATTCGGCGTCCGAAGACATTCTTGTAGCTTTCATCGATAAGTACAAGAATCTCGTCAAAGATCGATTCCGCAAGACCTCGCGCCGAACAAAACTTATTGCTACCCTTGCCCTCGCTCTATCGATTGTCCTGGGCGCCGAAGGGAGCCGGAGATGGTGGAAACGGAGAAGGCAAGAAAAGGAACAGGGTCGCAAGCTAGTGCGCACCAACTCCTGGCTTCTGGGGAAAGATGGATCGCGAACGATATACGTCCCTTATAAGGATGGCACCTCTAAGGTGGTCATTCACAAGACGAAACCCTTGACCTTTGAGGCGCATAGACGCCTTTTCTTAAACCCACCTAAGGTCTCTGGACTCGGCGACGGTACCGTCCCATCTGCGCAAACAAAGCCTGGCCTGAACCTCGCCTTCCTCCACCAGTTCTTAAGTCTGATGAGCATCATGATTCCCCGATGGACGAGCAAAGAAGCAGGGTTGCTAGCTAGTCACGGCGTATTCTTGATGTTGCGCACATATCTTTCACTTGTAGTGGCACGTCTTGATGGCGAGATCGTTCGTGATCTAGTCGCAGGCAACGGCCGACTCTTTCTTTGGGGCATAGTTAAGGTCGGCTAACAAGTTCTCCCCGTACTGTTCATTCTATTACTAATTGGCATATGTACAGTGGTGCGGACTTGGTGGCTTTGCAGCCTATACCAATTCAATGATCAAATTCCTCGAGTCGAAGGTGTCGATTGCATTCCGCACCCGGCTAACACGATATATTCACGACTTATACCTAAACGAAAATCTCAACTATTACAAGTTATCCAATTCAGACGGTGGCGTTGGTCAAGGTGCTGATCAATTTATCACCCAAGATCTCACCCTTTTTTGTGCTTCAGCCGCCAACTTATACTCCTCGCTTGGTAAACCATTCGTGGATCTCTGTGTTTTCAATTACCAGCTATATCGCTCTTTAGGCCCCTTAGCTCTGACTGGCCTTCTAAGTAATTACTTCCTTACAGCGAGTATCCTTCGAAGGATGTCTCCGCCTTTTGGAAAGTTAAAGGCGGTGGAAGGTCGTAAAGAAGGTGATTTCAGAGGTTTGCATGCTCGTTTAATAGCCAATGCCGAGGAAGTTGCCTTTTACGGCGGAGCCGAAATGGAGAAAACATTCCTCAATAAGGAGTTCAAATCGCTCAAGAATTGGATGGAGGGCATATATATGCTCAAAATTAGGTATAACATTCTTGAAGACTTCATCTTGAAGTATAGCTGGAGCGCATATGGGTACCTACTGTCGTCTCTCCCGGTCTTCCTCCCAGCCTGGGGTGGCCTAGGGGGCGCTATGGAAATGCTTGAAAATGCTGAAAATGGCGGTCGCGAACGTAATCGTATGAAGGATTTCATCACCAACAAACGCCTCATGCTCTCACTTGCGGATGCCGGTGGTCGCATGATGTATTCGATCAAGGACCTGGCCGAGTTGGCCGGCTACACCAGTCGAGTTTACACTCTCATCTCCACGCTCCATCGAGTGCATGCCGATGCGTACTTTCCCAGGCCTAGCGGTAATGAACTCTATTCACTATCCGACGTCCAAGGTACTATCCAGAAAGGATTCGACGGCGTTAGACTAGAGCATGTGCCGATTGTCGCGCCAGGTCTTTGGCCCCAAGGAGGCGAGGAATTGCTAGAATCGCTTTCCCTAATCGTCCGCCGAGGAGAACACTTACTGATTTCGGGCCCGAACGGTATCGGCAAGAGTGCTATTGCACGAGTCCTCGCGGGGTTATGGCCCGTATACCGTGGGTTAGTCAGTCGACCGAAATCAATTGGTGAGGATGGTATCATGTTTTTACCGCAGCGACCATATCTCAGCATCGGTACCCTCCGTGACCAGGTCATATACCCGGACGGAGAGCTTGACATGCGACTTAAGCGTAAGAATGAAGGTGACCTGAAACGGGTACTCGACGCAGCTAAGCTCGGTTACCTACCTGATCGCGAGGGCGGGTGGGATACGCGAAAGGAGTGGAAAGATGTGTTAAGTGGCGGTGAGAAGCAGAGAGTCGGCATCGCACGGTTACTTTATCATGAGCCCCAATATGCCATCATCGACGAGGGCACAAGCGCAGTATCCAGTGATGTCGAGGGACTTCTATACGAAACGTGTAAAGAGAAGGGCATAAGTAAGTCGCACAATACAGATACCCTAATCAGGAGAACTAACAGCTTTACAGCATTGATCACTATATCAACTCGAGCGTCTCTCAAGAAGTACCACACTTTCAACCTCTCCCTAGGCTTGGGCGACAATGGTGATGAATGGGAGTTCGAGCGTATCGGAACCGAGCGCGAAAAGATGCAAGTCGAGCGGGAGCTTCAGGAACTTCGCGAGCGACTATCACAAGTCGATCAATGGAAACAGCGTCGCGAAGAGATTGAGAAAGAGCTGGCTCAGGTCTGGACTGAGAAGAATGATGCTCCCTTGGATGCACCTGCGTACATCGAGAATCCCCAAAAGGGCGCCAATGCTACGCAGGCGGAACCAATTGAATCTTGAGAACACCCGCCTTGTCAACGACAACTACTAGGATACAATGTACGAATGTAGAGAAGAGCCGCACGGCACCTCCAACTACATATATATATATATATACGTATCTTTATACTATGTCACATTTTGCCAGTGCAGCATATGACGTTGTCTTGCCTATATGTATCCAAAAGTGACCCTCACATAACGAAAGCAATTGGCACTGAAGTCTGTAAAGCGGTCACATGCTCAGCTGGGCTCTAAAGCCAATAAACCGGCCTCGAATTAGGTTCGGCCTATGAATACCAAGGACGCCACACCCTACTTTCCACAGTCTCGGGAGGATCTAACCGGCGCTATTCCATCCCGCGTGGGGATGGAGTTATAGAGATCTAGCTATACTATGCATCAATTAGCCTCATCTATGTAAATCAATCCAAAAACGAAGTTTTCTAGAAACGTAAGAGTTAGCAGTAATCGCAATTCCCAGTGTTCACATTTGGAGGAGTATATTGACCTGGGCTCCGAATTAGGAGATTTAGTTTGACTATGAGAACGACGGCGCTAAGGACGACGGACGGATAGATAGTTGTATCTCAAGTGGATAATAGGCTATACCTATTCACGACGTGATGATATAAAGGGATGTGTAAAACAAATGCCAGTGCTGTAGATGGTCAATATCCCCGTACTAGATGTCCCTCTGAACAATTCATGTTGAAATATCGATTAAGTATATATAGATAGGGAAGTTGATTATAGATTCTGAGTAAGCCCTTAGGCATCATAACCGTCAAGTCTAGCATTGCCCTTAAACTCTTCTTGGTTTTTTTTTTTTCGACTTCCCTCTGCTGACAGTGACATTGACTACTTAAAGATATTACACTGCTTACCATGTACCCTACTCCCAGTCGACTCTTCCCCTGGTGTTAACTGTTGGTGTTATGATGGGGGCGCCATGCCACGCCAAGAACCGCCCGATTATATCAGAACCCAAACTCGTTATGAAACGGGGTGACAAAACAAACGATTGTGCTACATACCATTACACACACACAGAGAGAGAGAGACAGACGGACTACTGCCTGCCAACTTCTTGGGGATCCGCGATAACTGAGTAATATCTGTTTGCTTACCGGTACCTCGACGGTTATCTACTAGGCATTGATTAGGTGCCCATCTCCGTCGTTAGCACGATGGCGCTCAGATGGTGATACCCGGGGCCCCACTCGCTCGAATGATAAGCAACCCCGGGCACCAATGAAGACGGCAGTCGAAGTCCTACAATCTGCGATGCAATGCTCATCGAATTAGGGTGTATTACACATGTGTAGCGTTTTTGAATGATGACGATGGGTTATCGCCAATATCGCCAAGTCATCTCCGAATCTCTCCGCGCGGTGTCTTGCCCAGTCCCGTTCGTTGTCTTCATCGCCATAGTTACTACTTACTTACCCTCTTAAATCTATCTATATATCAGGTCGACAGTATCGCAACAACTAATGTGCCGTGACATTCCGTATGCTCTCTCTCCCTCCCTCTCTTAATATCACTGTTGCTACACCCTTGCCCCCTATATAACTACACAATAATAAGCCAGCCACGGGGCCAGGTTAGATAAGGGGCCATGGACGAGAAACGCGGTGAGCCTCAGGGCCATCCTGAACTCGGAGGACTCGACGTTGAGACCATTGTCGCGGTTGACGGGGGCGTCGAGGTCAATGCCGCCGGTTATAAGGATCAATTGAAACGCCAGTATGGCCTCTGGGGAATCGTGGGTATTGCGCTCACCGTCGACAATGCTTGGGCTGCTCTTGGCTCCTCGATCTCAGTCTCTATCCGTGAGTGACCCCATTCTTATTACCATTACCATTATCAGATTGGGTCATCTTTTCGCTGACATCAGCCCCCCGGCAGTTAGCGGTGGTCCACCCGGCCTTATATACGGCTTGATCGTTTCAGTGTTTTGGTACTCGTTCATTGGTCTAAGTCTAGCTGATGTGAGTTGGGGGTTGTTTAGTCTGACCAATCACAGGGATCTAGTCAATTATATACCGTTCGTGCTAACCAATTTCTCTTATGTATGTAGCTCGCATCGTCAGTCCCGACGGCTGGCGGTGTCTACCACTGGGCGACCATCGCCGGCGGCCCTCGCCATGGCCGGATACTCGGGTTCTTTACGGGCTGGATCAACTTCTACGGATGGATGTTTGGTTTAGCGTCCTTGATGCAAATCACAGCCAACGTCCTAGTCCAATTATATACGACATATCACCAAGATACATATGTCCCTAAGGAATGGCACGTCTACGTCACGTATGTTGCGCTACTCTGGTTAACGACGGCATTTGTTATCTTCGCCAATCGCCTAGTGCCATACACCCAGACCCTCGGCATGTTCTTCGTTTGCGTCGGCGGTGTCATCACCATCATCGTCATTGCAGCCATGCCAAAGCACCACGCCTCCAGCCACTTCGTCTGGAACTCCTTCAACGAGAACAACCTAACCGGCTGGGAAGGCGGCGTAGCCTTCCTGCTGGGTGTATTAAACGGCGCCTTTACCATCGGCACCCCGGACGCCATCACCCACATCGCCGAAGAGCTTCCCCATCCGAAGAGGGATCTACCGAAGGCCATTGGTCTACAGATCGGTCTCGGCTTCTTGTACGCATTCGTCTTCGTCATCGCCCTGAGCTACGCCATCACGGATTTATCGCAGCTCCAGGGTGGTATCAATACATACCCACTAGCCGGCATCTACCAGCAGGCGACCCAGAGCGTCCCTGCGACATTCGGCCTCCTTTTCATCTTGCTTCTCACTAGCATATGTTGCTGCATCGGGACCGTGCTCACGAATTCGCGGGCATACTGGGCCCTCGCCCGCGACAATGCTGTCCCCTTCTCAAACGTCTTCGGCCGAGTTAACGAGTCGCTGAGTTGCCCCGTCGAGTCCACGCTATTCATCTGCGTCTTCGTCACCGGTCTAGGTGCCATTTCACTCGGGAGCTCAAGCGCCTTCTTAGCTCTAGCGGGTTCGTTCGTCGTTCTCACGACGGTCTCCTACGCCATCCCTTTCACCGCGAACGTGCTTAGTGGCCGGAAGTATTTCCCGCCTGGCCCGTTCAGTCTTGGGAGACTAGGCAATGTCGTCAACATAATAACCGTATTGCTTATCGCCCTATTCGATGTCTTCTTCGTTCTCCGTAAGTAATATGGTGCTAATTCCGAAAGTGGGTGATGTTTCTCTTGCTGACTGATACAATAGCATACTCGCTTCCCACCACCGCCGAATCGATGAACTACACTAGTGTCGTTCTCGCCGGCATCATCGCACTGTCGGCGATTTGGTGGTTGATCCACGCCACGCACCATTATCCGGGGCCGAGAGTTATGCGATTATATATCCACGAGGACAGTGCCACTTCGGAGGTCACGGATATTCAGGGGTCGTTGGATAGGAGGGAAAGCCCGCTGAAGGATGAAAAACTCTCAACATAAACAAAACCCATGTTAGAAATCATGAGTAACAGTCTACTTATTGGATGATAGATACGACACAAAATTGTTTACTTTATATCGTGCAGGCAATGATATCCTAATTATATGATACGATCCTAAAGTTTGTGTGCGGATCTTGACTTGTCCATTTTAACTCGACTTTATACAACGATCATGCCAACCCAGCTTAGCCCCGAACAAGAAGGTACGCAAACCAGGCTCGTATGGTAAACGTTAGCAATCGCTCGTAGCCTATTTGCTTACTAACATTATTTTAAGAGGGCCTAGACGTTCAAACGGAATATCTTGGACTCACTTAGACGAATTAGGAGTTTCGGAGGTCCTATGCCGACTTCATCCCCACCGAACATCGCGTGTTCTTCCCGGGCTTTCGGGAAGCCCACCGACTAGGTTCGATCTCCTCGTTCGCTAAAGCTATGGGGCCATCTCTAAAAGCTAATCATTGGTAACCGAAACAAGAGCCATAGTCGATTGGTTACAGTTCGGTGCTACTGCTCGTAGATGCATACACTACGACTTTTAACTGCTTGAGTAGATAGAATAGCACTAGCTCAACCCGTCGTTCTCCAACTTGAAACCCTCAATTCAAGGGTTCCCCAATTTCCCAATTCCGGCCTCGCTTTTTGGAGAAGACGAACAGGCCAGCTTGACGACTTGCATTCACGACTTGACTTGATTCGTTACTAGGAAAAATGACCGAGAGTTCTAATTAAGTTCCGTGAGAGATGAAGGCTCGGCAATTTGGAATTGGGAGAAAGCCTAGATCCTTGTTAACCGCATATGCGCTCGCTCATGGAACTCGTGGAACTCGTTTGTCCGTGATCAAGGCTTGATGCCTGCCGGCCTCGACCCAAAGGGTGATCTACGGAACTATACTCCCCTAGCCTTAACAGCTGCGTTGCATCGTGCCTGTGGAAGCTAGCATCTATTGGTAACTGCTATAGGAGTATAAAATAGACCTAACTACCTACGATCTTGGGTCTTAATATATATATTAATATAGCTACCGCTCATGTAGAAGCATCCACTCCTTCAGCTCTTCATTCAGCGACTAAGCCTCGCCCGACTCACTCATTCAAGATGAAGGCTGTCGCTGCCGGGCTCATCGCCCTCGCGGGTATCGCCTCGGCTGATGTTCCTCTCTACGGCCAATGCGGTGGCATAAACTACACGGGAGAGACGACGTGCGTCTCTGGCGCTCATTGCCAGTATATGAATGATTATTACTCCCAGTGTCTAGCGGGTACGACGCTCAGTCCTATTTATATTCCGATGATCCTTATATGAGCTATATAGATTATAGGGCGGCTCTGGGCGAGGAGGAGAGCGAGGGAGTATCGCTGACTAGAAAACATAGGTGCCGGCTCAACAACCTTGACCACTACAACTAAGGCCTCTACAACAACTGCCGCTACAACTACCAAAACGACAACGACCGCATCAGTTCCGTCTTCCACCGGATTCGCAACAACTAGCGGCTTGAATGTGAGTAACATAAAGAATTATCATCCTCTTAGTCACACTTGATTTCAGGGGAAAGACTCGAGATTCCAGCTTAATTGATCTTTCAAGGGCGCTTCACACACACTTTATCTAGCCCAAAAATAAACGGCTAATTTCTCTTTTCCTCTTAAAAGTTCCAAATCGATGGCAAGACGGGCTACTTCGCAGGCACGAACTCGTACTGGATCGGTTTCCTGACGAACAACGCCGACGTCGACACGGCCCTCGACAACCTGAAGGACGCTGGTCTTAAAATCCTGCGTGTCTGGGGTTTTAACGACGTCACAGCTACTCCCGGGGCCGGAACCGTGTGGTTCCAG
>JAPUUL010001370.1:0-10034 GCA_029590625.1 Lasiodiplodia mahajangana | reverse complement strand
CCGAAGTCCCAGCCGTTGATTCAGCTTCAGCCAAGAATGGGGATGTCGCCGTCAACAACAAGCGCAAGGCGGATGTGGCGGACGACGCCGCTAAAGCCGACGCCGACGATACCAAGGATGGGCACGAAGAACCGCCCGAGAAGAAACATAAGACTAACGGTGCTACTACTAATGGAGCGGCTCGTAAGCCTGGTCGCCCTAGAAAGGACAAGACATCCGTCCCGCCTGTAGGGAGAACGGCAAGAAAGACCCGTAGTCAGGGCGCTGCCGATTAAGTAAAAGGAATCAAATCCCGAACTTAGCCTACGGCCGAGTCCGAACTCTATTCCTATTTGTTTCGTTGGAAATGGGTAAAACAAGGCATGTAGACCTATCCCTATATGTCACCGATCTTCCGTTTTGGAGTTTTTCGTTTCCTTCTCTGTATGATGTGCTATAAGGAAGCCCACAATTAAGGAAAATTATAGCTTTGCGCCGTAATGATACAGGAAGGGGGGACATGGTTCGGATGGCTGGTGTGGTTTTGGACGACAGGGGCTAGGCGTGTTGAACTTCATTGATTGTATGCTCTTTGTACATAAATGGCCGGTATTAATATATCGACAAACCAAAATGAATAATTTTGAGGTTATTTGTGTATGGCGTTGTCGGGTGATTATTAAAGTCCATACCCTCTTCCAGGAGGGGGCTATATCGGGACAAATTCTCTGTACCACAAACACCGAAAGATCGTATTCACAATGATCTTCTACGCGATCCAGAGGCCCGAGGGGCCCTTCCCTCCAGAGGGGGGTTTACAACTTAGCTCCACTAGCGCTACACTTCTTTTCCAGTTTCCCCCACGGCCTTCGGTTGGATGTCTCAACCTTAAACGGGAGCTACAGGGTCTTGTGTCGCCTTGTCTCAAGTCTATGTAGTATTACGGGAAAGTTCTTAGACATAGTTTATTGTCGATAGACAAATATTAAATTTTCATAACCATTCACGCCCTTTTGCAGCGCCAATCAAAAAGGACGACGATGGAAGTTGCAAGTATTTGTAGATTTTTACCGGCTTTATGTAATTACATGGCATTACCACTATTTCTGCTAAGTAATAGAAGGCGTAAACTGGAACACGAAGATATCTTATTGCCTTTTGCTTTTTGGACCCTCTGATGATAATAGAAATTTGCGATGTTTATTTGGACTCTTAGTTCTTCGAAAGCTTTCGAATGAAGTCGGGGCTGGCATACTTACCAAAAACATCGAAGCGGATAGTAGGGTGAGTAGTAGGTAGTCATTTGGCTTAGTTACCAGGTAAAATACAATTTGAGAAGTTTCGCCTATCTGAGCGGAAAGATGCTTATTATCACTGCATTTCTTCATTTACATGTTGATCATTTACATTCTATTAGTGGCCATCGTCACTGGGGATAATAAGTGCATATGATGTTCCGTTTTTCAAACGACCGTACGTGTCAGCAATGTTCTGCTTGTGGTAGGTAATATATTAAGTGTTGTTGTTGCGCGAAAGGCTCTTGGGTCACCTTCCTAGGCGCCATATATATACAAGAACAATCATCTTTGTCTATATACCTTAAGATAGCTCTGTCCTAAATCACATTCATCCGGAAGTTGCGTTCTGGAAGAGCATAGCTGCCACAAGGCTGCACCGGGAGAGGTGACCACCGCTACACCAAAGGAAGTGATCGTGGCGTATAAGGAGAGGTGAACAAAGGAGTCATTCCTGTATATAGGTAGGGCAGTATTCAGGGAGTTTTTAGGGGCCTCGCGCAACAACAAGAGCCTACTACCCACCATACGTAGAAGGGTCCTGACAATAACATATCTTAAGAAGCCCAAATTGAATAACTCAAAAAATCTTTGGTCGTGGTTAACCGCGTTAAGGGTACTTTAGCCAGCCCGCTTAGCTCAATCCACTTGGAAATAATTCCCCTTAAGCACGGCGCAGCTAGACTATTAGCAGCCAAGCCAACAACTATAATTGTTCTTTAATAGCAGTCATTAATAAGTAAATTCTATCAAACCAGGCCCCTTTTTAGACTTGTCCGAGCTGTACCAAAGCGTTGGGCTGTCGCCCAGAGTTCAAAGGCTAGAATCTAGACCGAGAATTAGCTAATGAGTGTCTAAGATATAAGCACCTCTCGTTGAGGTCGTAGACGATTAAATTCCGAGATTTTCCCTGGTTGTCTCTATGTATGAATGTATGATTTACCTGTTTTCTCAACCTACGTGGGTAATGAACTGCGAGTAAATCGCCTGTTCAAGAATACGGCAAGCAAATGTCGTTGAGTTTAAGTCCTGAGGCTTGAATCTAGCTAGTAGCCACGTCACTGCTAGGCTATTACAAAGTTGCTGTTAGGTAAGTAGTAACATCAAAGTTAGGTCTCAGCATTGTTTACTCCTCCAAACATCTAGGGTAAGCTTCTTTTCCTACGTGCTGGTTATCATCGAAGAAAAGCACATTAAGCGTCTACTAAATACTCTCCATCAATTTAGTTAATGGGTGGTAAGCCGATGTGATTGTGGCCAGGGTATCAGTTCCTATCCCTTTAAGTGGCCCTTCGGCTCCGTGACTTAAAAATTTGTATAACAGGGTTTCTTATACAACTAAATAATATAAGATAAACCAACTAAATAACAGTATTAAGCTTGGATGTTATTCTTATTGGCATATCTTATCCTTGTTATTCTACTTTTATGCCACGGAGCCGAAAGGGCACTTAAAGGGATAAGGAAAAAGAGAAACAATTAGGTTTCGATTGTAATAGTCAAATGTGGTTGCTATCAAGCACGGGACGGTAAAGCGCTCAAAACTTGTCTGGCAACTCTCAATATCTAGCAACGCTCGTTAAATTCAAATATAGGCCCCCTTAATTTCATCCCGCAACTTATTGCTGCTCATGTTTTGATTTGAACCGGTAATCTCAGGAGATGATTGAGGAGAACGAGGAGGGGGGGGGGGGTGGTTAGGGTTAAGACTAAAGCGTTGATCTAGTTAAGGTAAGCTGCTGAATTTTCAACCGAGATTATAAGTCGTAATTAGGTAATTGCAGAGGCCTACCTCTGGACTTAACCACATGCTATAATTTCGGTGTTGTATTAAAGTGTGATACTTGCAAGTATTTTGCGACTCTAGTGTTGAAGTTACTTTGGTTCGTTTATACCACGGTCATGGCAATGATTTATCATATGAGTAGCTATAAATAGTTGTTACTCTGGATAGATAGAAATTTGATCTTGAAGGTTTAGTAATAAAACGCTACGGTTCTTGTTGAGGTGAATGTTGGAAAGTATATGATATGTCGGCGTAAGAGCTGGCAAGATATTAAGTTCACGCAAGCCGCCTTTTCATTAGGCTAATCTTTATCTACTTAATACTGAGCTGCGAGTCAGCAAGTAACTACTGCTTTACAGGCGATATTCAACAGGTTTTATTTATCTGAACGACAGTTTCCTAGATTGTTTGCTTAGGAGTACGTAATGAAGCTATTGAATTGTAAGGCCTTATATGTGTTGGCAGGCCGCATAGATCTCCCCGAAACTGTATACCTACTGTTGAGAATATCTTATCGATTAAGTGTAATTATACTAAGTATATCTTTCTTGTCACAGCCAATTACGTGGCTTTATATGATGGTCGCGTGACGTATGTTAGGTCTTTGTCTTGGTTCCCTTATTTATTTTATCGGGATGAATGGATAGTGAATTTGGAGAAGCTGGTTTTGAGTAGTGTAACGTGTAACATCTATCTATGCGTAATATGTTACCCGTGCCTTGTTCGCTGTCTATCGGCGTCCATCTGCCCCTGATTTATTTCGTGTGGGTATTGCTGCGCCGACTGGAGCAAGCGAGCCCGCGTTGGAGGCCGTCCAAATACCAAGAAAATGTTGGTTCTGGGTTGTTAGTCTAAAGTGCGTAAGCCATTCTTCCCGACAATTACGTCACCTGTAGCGCATCAACAGCGACGAATGCTTCACTAAGAGGGGAAAAAAAGCCCTTCCCACTTCCGTAAGTTACCATGTTACATCTAAATTAGCGCCAACTCGTCGTCTTGGGCGCCACATCTATACAAAGTTTTATCTACTACAAGAACTACTACCTATGCCTTCCATCTCGTATAATGTTATGTACCTGGAGCGAGAATTCTCTAGGAAAACAAACCAGTCGCAACTAGATCTGGGATCAGCTGAGATTTGCACCAGACCCTCTAGGACTTTATCTACCTAGTACATGCGCATAAGAGAATTCTCGTATTTGATGGGGTAAAGAGCCATTGATCTACTTATAGCGTCGACCCCCCACAATCTTAGTGCCGGGGCACGAGAACCGAGCTAAGCCTGAGCATCCCGTCTCCATGTATGGTTAGCCCTCTGTTGAGTTTTGCTATGGACCACAAGTAGGTATTTTAAATAGGTAGTACATACCTAGGTATGGCAGCTCTTCTTATTTCCAGATGTACCTTGGTAATGAAGTTGTATCTAACTACTGTGCGCATCCATAGCAAGTTGGGTTCGATGTTCTTTGAGAAATATAAGCTGATAGGTCGGAATTATATATAGATGTGATCATCGGGTTAGATTGCCTAAGTACTGTACGTGTCTGAGCGCCTATTAATGTAGTGCACCAGGCATGTAAACAGTTTATTTATCGTTGGATAGGTGCCGTATAAAACCCAGACAAGTTACTCAGTCGAAGAAGCACGTATAGAGGTGCAAGAGCCTTCGGATGTGTAGCCTCGTCTACTGAGGTTATTATTTACCTGACAGTCAATACTGGCGTGCCACTTAAGTAGAGGTAGGTATGCTGTAGACTTCACTTCCATTTTCGCCGTCAAACCATCGAATTCTTACGGCACGCTAATGTTTCAATAAGGCTAAAGTACTTACCTCATCAAGAAAGTCCAGTCCTTTTCCCCCCNTGCGGACCCCTGCGAAACCCCCTGCGAACCAACGTGGCCAAACCCAATCAGCATCTAATGAAAATTTCTACTGGGTCCCCCGACGTGTCCGCTGATGTTACTGTAGCTCAATCCAGTGGAATCTAGTGGGTGACATTCCAATGCGCGCGCCCCTTGTCTTTAGAGATAGGTACCTATCAGCCTACGACTCAACACACACACGCTCTCTCTCTAGTAGTCTAGACTCACTCAACATTCTAAGTACCGACCGGCGTTGTTCTCATGGCATAGGTCACGCAAACCACGCTCTTTCAATTTACTCTACCCGATTCCTCCTTCCAACACCCACCCGCTTCTCTCGTTACTTGTCTGCTGTCCATACTATTCCACCCTAGCACTCGAGCGCAAGGCGTTGTCGAATCTACAGAATTCCATACGGTATCTCTACATTCGCTCGATCCCCGAACTGAAGCCCCTGGCGCCTCCCTCCCACGCCGATACTCCGCTTACCCGCGTATCGACCGTACCACCGACGATCACCGTACCCTTCCTAGAACCCCTTGGAAGAAAATAAATCGAGACCGCATCTCGTTGTTTTCCCAGTCACTTTCGACTTCCAACGTCAAATGACTAGCCCTAAGGGCCGATTCACTCGTTTACGTCCGACCAGTGGCTTCTGTCGATTTTAAGGGCTTCACAACCCCTTGCCTTTCCCGAATCAATTTCCGGCGTGTAACATACAAATACGGAGGGATAACGAAAGCTACAGTGCTTGGAGAAAGGCCACGACAACGCAAAACACCATTTCTACCTCTGTTCGATATCCCGGCTCGGATATGATATAACTCGTTTTCGTGCGATTCCCTTGATTTTTGTGTCCATCAGTTTTCAGCCTCTCCACGCTACGTCAATTTTCCCTTGGACGCGAGTCCTCGCACCGCGAGCATGGATGAGCACAAGTCGCCGGCCGAAGAACTCTTGGAGCTATTACAAAACCCCTTTAGACAGTCTGTAAGAATGCCCCAAAGCAGGATCGTCTAGCTGGACTTATGCTCACACCTCGTATAGTTGACAGATAGTGCTATCTGGTCCAGTCTTGGTACATCCATCGGGATCACTGTCTTCACCGCCATCATCTTCTCCCTTGTTCGACCTTTTAATACTGTCATCTATGCTCCGAAATTGAAGCACGCAGACGAGAAACATGCACCGCCCCCAATAGGAAGGGGATTCTTCGCCTGGGTTGTTCCACTATGGCGGACCACGGAGAAAGATATGGTAGCCCACGCCGGGATGGATGCTGCTATGTTTATTAGAATTATGCAAATGTGCAGGAATATATTTCTCACAATTGCTGTGCTAGGGACTGCAGTGCTTCTGCCTATCTATTGGACAAAGAATTCGGGTAAGGAAGCTACTCAGAAGTGGTTTCTGAGATTGACACCCTTAACTGTCTGGGGCGAACCCATCTGGGCTCTTGTTGTTATAGGGTATGCGTTTAACATCGTGATCTGCGGCTTTTTGTGGTGGAACTACAGGCAGGTATTCCGACTGCGACGCCTTTACTTCGAAAGTGAAGAGTATCAGCGTAGCCTGTCCGCGAGAACTCTGATGGTAAGTTGAAACAACGCGAACAAGCGCCACCAATAGCTAATGAATGTGTCGGTAGCTAAATGATATCCCAAAAAATATGGGTTCGGATGAAGGCATTGCAAGGATCATTGATAGCGCGCTCCCGCAGTCTTCGTTCTCAAGAACTGTTATTGCACGAAATGTCAAGCTCATACCCAGCCTCATCGAACAACACGATCATACTGTTCGGAAACTCGAGAAGGTGCTCGCAAAGTATTTGAAAGATCCTCAAAATCTTCCTCCCGCCCGACCGATGTGTTATCCCTCGAAAAAGGACCCCTCATATAGCACATACCCCAAAGGCCAGAAGATCGACGCCATCGACTATTTAACGCAACGCATTCGGGAGCTTGAAATCGAAATAAAGGAAGTTCGCAGTAACTTGGACAGGCGTAATACCTTTTCTTATGGATTCGCCAGCTATGACGATATCTCGGAAGCTCACGCCATTGCCTACACCTTGCGCAAGAAGAAACCTCTTGGTGCCACTGTTGTTCTCGCGCCCAAGCCTAACGATATTATCTGGGACAACATGCCTCTTAGCCCATCCACTCGTAGCTGGCGGAGAATTGTGATTAACCTTTGGATTATTCTTTTGACCTTCCTCTGGATTGCTCCAAATGCCTTGATTGCGATTTTCGTGGCGAATCTGAGCAATTTGGGCCTGGTCTGGGACGGGTTTCAAACACAATTATCCACCAACACAGTATTTTGGGGTATTGTACAGGGTGTGGCCTCTCCCGCTATCACCTCATTCATTTATCTAGTTCTTCCGATCATCTTCCGTCGCCTTTCTATTAGAGCTGGTGACCGTACGAAGACCGGTCGCGACCGCCACGTTGTCGCTAAGCTCTATGCCTTTTTCATCTTCAACAACCTCATCGTTTTCTCACTGTTCAATACGGTGTGGAGTTTCGTCCTTACGGTCATCGATATCACGAAAGAAGGATCGGATGTTGGGAGCGCGATCCTGAATAGTAAATTCTTTGAGACGTTATTCGCTTCCCTCTGCAGTATCTCTGCCTTCTGGGTCACTTGGCTACTGCAAAGAAACCTGGGCGCTGCGATCGATCTTGCACAGTTATGGCCATTGGTCTATAGCTTCTTTATGCGCAAGTTGTCAAGTCCTACGCCGAGAGAGATGATCGAGCTTACAGCACCGCCAACATTTGATTATGCAAGTTATTACAACTATTTCTTGTTTTACTCTACTGTTGCGCTATGCTTTGGCGGTCTTCAGCCACTCGTTCTTCCAGCTGCCGCATTATATTTCTCAATCGACGTCTGGTTGAAGAAATATCTACTTCTATACATTTTCGTTACTAAAAATGAGTCTGGTGGCATGTTTTGGCGTGTGGTATACAATCGCCTTGTTTTCGGCACAATCCTTGCGAACCTAGTCCTTTTCTTGGCCGTCTTCCGACGAGGCGATGGCCAGCATGTTCAGGCGTTTGCTACCGTCCCCTTGCCGTTCATCATGGTCATTTTCAAGATATACTGCGCCCGAACGTTTGACGCCAAAATTCACTTTTATTCTACACAATCTATGAATAAGCACCCCGAAACCGGCGGTCTCAAAGACCCCTTGCGATCTGGTAATAACCTCGCAGCCCGATTCGGCCACCCTGCGCTCTATAGAAATCTCATCACCCCGATGGTACATGCCAAGGCGCAAAATATTCTAGCTTCAATTTATAGAGGGCGATTATCCGACGGCCGTACTGCTGATTCGGGAGATACAATGTCCACTTCTGGTTATTCGGACGCCTACGCCATGAAGCCCATGGATTCTACCAAACCTGGCAAGACGGCGGGGTTGCCCGGATTTGAAATTGTCCCAGAGTCACGTCTTGATTTTGAATACTACAAAAATCGGTCAGAGTTTGCCTCAGAGCACGGTGCCGGAAATCTTTTTGGGCGTTCGAACGACATTATCCGCCCTGGTACACCGGGAAGCATGTGGGACGGCAGTGAACCTCACTCGCGGTCGGGAAGTCCCGCCCCTCCTATTCCTCGCGTACCAAGCCCCGGCCCTAGTCGTATTCTGTCACCCGCTTCGGACATTGGGATGACTTATCCGGCGGGATATTCTCGGCCTATGGGAAGTCCCTACTCGCCCCCTGTTGACATAGGCCAGATGCGAAGCCCACTATATGCGCAAGGAAACGATAGTAGTTCCAACCTTGTGGGCAATGCCGCGCCCATGCCAATCGCTCCTTCATCTGGGTTTAGAGAACGCAGTGTCGAGCGACTAGGTAGAGCACCAGGTAGTGCTGGGATGCTCGGCGGAGGACCCCAAGGTTATGGTGGTTTACCTCAGGATGAAGACATGACTTCGCAAGATCACGACCCCATGCAATACAACTACTTCCGAGAGGCTCGGAGGCCGAGACGAGACCACTCTGGGGGGNTGGTAATATATCATGATGGTTTCTAAAGTGTATATAAACTGAGGGTGTTTTCTGGCATATATACCGCCTATGGAGGCCGGTATGGGCGTTTGGTGTTATGGCTTCTGTCCATCTGGATTTATGGCGGGCCATCACGAAGTTGCAATCTTGAAGAACGAACAGGTCGCGTTAGAGATGGATGCATGAGCATGGTTGCTTAACTAACGAACGAGATAGACGGCGTCCTTAACGCCTCTTTGTAGCGATTACACCTTCATAATACACCTCCCTGGGATGCAAAGGTCTGCTTTGCCCCGAGGAGTACGTTTCTTCCACTCAATAGATAAAGAACCTGCTAATTACTCGTAACTAGTTTCTTCAATGAACTCATAGTGCACTTGTCCCTAGTCTGACATTGTAGTAAGAGTTACTAAATAGACGTCGAAAAGAGAAACGACCAAGTTAATAAAACCCCAAAAGCAATCAAACTTACAATTAGGTTGTCTTGTCTTTGCCAGTGTGGAGTTAGAGTGCGGATGACTTAATGCCAAGCCAAATATACCGTCGCCTTGCGTCCACGTGCCGAGGGACTGGACAGTATTCGCGGGGTCTTTACGTCTGATCGAATGCTACGTTGCCAACCATCCCAGGGCATGCTCGGATTCAATGTTTATAACCTGCCTTGGTAGGCAGGTAGGTGGGGGTAATGGCCTACTTAGGTAGGCAGCGAATACATCAGGATTCTCAAGATGTGATCCGCCCCGTATTTGCATGAAAGGGTCCGAAACAAGTCGAATTACGTATCGGGAATTTCAAAATAAGGCAGTAAAAAGAAGGTCCGAAAGCTGATCGTGGTTGGTGCCACAGGTGGATGGCTGGTTACCTATATATAGATTGGTGTGTTCATGCTTCGGACGTCTCCAACAACTCTGTTTACTTCTCTCCTAGTACCGTTAAGCCCACATAGAAGGAGCATTGGAGGGCCGCGAGCATACATTATCAAACTCCATTTTGCTAGGCAGAAGAATTAGGGGTTACGATGCGCTGGTCGATAGTGCTCGGGACGCTACTCATGGCCGGGACACACGCCGTGGCCGCGGACCCCCTTAG
>JAPUUL010000137.1:0-27261 GCA_029590625.1 Lasiodiplodia mahajangana | reverse complement strand
AGCCGGAGGGCTTGTTGATAATATCTCCGCCGACTACGATTTATTTAATGGGAGTCCGCTGGCGGGTGACCTGGTCGCTGCCGTCCTAGGCTTAGTCGCTCAGTACCCCGAGGCGCTGGCTTACGTCCGCAGTCGGCTCAAACCCGAGACCGCGGACGAGTTCCTGGCCGCCAGGCATATGAATACAGGCGCCGTCACGAGCTTCTTCTCTCGTAAAGATATCTACAGCTACTTCATCGGAGGCGCAGCCGATCTGCAGGCTCCACCTCTGCAGCAAGTATACGGACGGGAGTGCCGTTTGGGATACTACGGCCTGCCCCGAATCCCCTTGTTTTTGTACAAGGCGATCGGCGACCAGTATTGTCCAATTAGTCGTACCGACGAGCTCGCCCGCAGGTACTGCGACGCGGGCGTTGAGCTAACCTTTGAGAGGAACACGGTTGGCGGGCATGTCGCGGAAATCGGGAACGCGAAGCCTAGGATTTTCGAGTGGATTGAGAGTATTTTCAAGGAAACCTACCAGACACCAGCTGGAGGTTGTTCTGTACGCGACGTGACGGTCAACATCACCGGAATATCTACCTAGTTATGCGTCCATCGTCACCAGGCGAGGTTATTACTTCACGCCTACCTACTCACCATATACTCTTACCCCTTGAATAATGTTCAAGTGAGCACCGTGACTTAATAATAGGGCTACTATACGAAGTATGGCCAGTGACAGGGCATTAGTAATTGAGAATTCTGTTAGATTTTTACATTCGTAATAGCTCGACCCGAGAGCAATAAAGTAAATACTCCAGACTCGTACTGAAGGCGTAAATGTTACGTTTGTCTACCGTGCTAGCCATTATCTCATGGTAAAAGTGTACTTATTGCATGCTTCACAATGCCGTGGCCCGCAGATAGTCGTCGATTGGAAAACGAACTGGGTGAGCTATGTAGTGAGTTGGGATTTATTCCTTACAGCGCTATTGGTATTCGCCGGGTAACTAACTTCCCGCCGCTATGGTGCTTAAGCCATCACAGGGTCATGTGTTCAAGGCACATATAGACAGTAATAAGAGTGATGTCGCATCCGTGTAACGAATAATATAGTATCGGGACAATTTTAGAGCCGCGCGGGCATGCAGTAGCATCTTAAGCAATCTATATACCTTAGGTAGGTAGGTAGGTATAATTTTTCTCTCCACCCTTTCTTGTACAAGCTATTCTCTGCTATTCTCCCAGTGACCATCGTTTACGGGCCATAGAAATTGCACACAATCTCAATTTCATTACCTAAGCTCTCGACATTTTATTGACTTAAGGAAATTGTTTGCGGGCCTGTAATACGGAACAGGGCGCGTTAACTCGTTCGAAACCAACGTTTTAGTATAGTTTCAATTTAGTCAAATCGACGAGCTCGCAAGTTGGATTGTGTGGCTTCCCAGACGTAACCCAGGACAGCGTAAATCCGGTGACAGTGTACCTCGTCTGCCAGCAAATGGCCCAACCATCATCTATAAGACTCAGTCAGTCATCAAGTTACCAATCCACCCCTTCAGGCAGGCGACTCACGAAGATTCACTATGCTCTCACTTGTTGGCTTCCCCACGACCGCCTTCGAATCATCGTGCTGGACGAATAGGAAGGCCTTTCCGTCCTGACCCCATCCTACGAACTGCACGTTGAACGGGTCGCGCGCCGGCGCCGAGCTCCAACAGCGCAACATTCGTATCAGCGAAGTACGTCCAGAACATAGCCTTTCCTCTATAGAGTTTACTCGGGTCGCCAGCGGTGATATCCGTGACGACAAAGCCCAGACCTGAATCGTCATCGACCGTGGTGTTCAAGTAGAAGCGGTACGACGAGTTGCCGGCCACGGGCGTAGAAATAGGGTCATAATGGAGCACGGAGACGCCGTCATCCGGATCCTTGTCCGTGGGAAATTCATGGACGGCGTACAGGTACCCTGCATTCATCAGCAAAACGTCTTCTTCTATGCGCTGAGAGTCGCGGTGCATCTCTCACCGTCAATCGAGCTGTTGCCGCGGCCCTTGACGTGTAGTGCGTATGGGCCCTCGGATTTCAGAGGGGGGTACTCATCGCTTTGGGCAAGGGCTCCCGTGGCAACGACGAGGCCGTATAAAATAGCAGCAATCACCTTCATGGTGGATAAGAGGCAGGTTGAAGTTGGAAGTGAGAACTTTGTGGTTGTAAGAAACTGTAAACCCGATAATATTCGTATTGCTGCCTTTCGAGACAACGACGACATGTTGTAAGGCACAATATATATACTTAGAGAGAGATGCACGAAATTTGGAAGGCCTTTCTATCTTCCCACTTTTGCGCGATCCTTCCCAGGCTGCCATTTAAGACCGACCTATTTGATTGACAGATGAATTTGATCGACGCTCTTAGCCTTCAACCTAAATATAACCCGCGTAAACATCCGTGCCGTATACAGCGTTGCCCTGTGGGCCCGACTATTGGGTTAGGTTGGTAAATCGTTTGACTACTATTACACGAAAAGCACAGTTTACGAAACCCCACAAGACCAGATCTTTCTGTTTTCGATTAAGGCCGTGTCGTTTGTGTAATAAGAATACGGGTATGTTTTAGCGTATATTAGATTTACAAGGATGTTATTGGGGTAGCAGCAGGGTTTGCGGACATTCATATATTGAATATGTCGCTGCCTATTTTACCAAGCTTGACCTGTTGACAACCAATGCGAACGCTACCGTCATTCCAGAAACAGCTTTCATTCTGTGGCCCTTCCAGCCAAAGCAGTTACAGAACACCAAGTTGCGGTGTAACGGCACCGGTGTTAAGGCCTCTGCTACTCTTTGGGCACACGGCACAGCAGGCATCGCCGACGGATATCTAGGCTGTATTCCAGCCAGCCCAGTCGTAGACGTTTTCAACACGGTACCGCAGAATTCGCCCATCTTTGTGGGGTTGGCTCTGGATTTCATCTGCCCAACCTTCCAACTCAGCGATCGGTCCACAAATGTCGGTATTCAGAGGATTCTGCTCTTCAAGAATGCTTTGGGCGGTCTACCGAACCCCGCTTTCTTTCTCTTCAGAAACGCGACGCAAATTATCAAGCCAAGCTTTAACGAGACCTTGTACGCTAATGCATTTGCCCAGATTGCCAATCCTGGAGGCGAGGCATTCAAGGGCCCAAAGCTGGTGCCCCAGGGTACGAATGACGCGTTGGTTGTATATGACTTCGTCAACTGCACCGCCCAAGACACCTATGAGGTGAACCCAGATGACGATTTGGAATTTCACATCGTCAATGGGGTCATCTTATGTTCCTCCGTTTGACGCCACAAGACAGGTTTGGATGAAGTGGATTGAAGACCGATTCGAGGGCAACCCTTTCTGGAAGGCGGGCTGCGTTAAGACCATTGTTGATGGCTGGCTTCCGTTTGACCGTTACATCCTTTCGGGGAACTCATACCCTGAGTGGATTGGCTCAGAGGCTAATTGGGCGTATCAAGCACTCATGAATAATTAAGCTCGCGGTCGTTGTTACGCTATAGGGGACCTCGGGAAATAGCTAGGTCGAGGAGCGAAGGGATACGGGGAGGCTTTGGCTTCGGGGGCGGGTCTACTAATAAGTGTATAACCATAGAGATCTACCTGGAACCTCTCGTTTGTGATACTAGGTAGGTTCCCGTCCTAAATATTCAAGGTAGCCCTGTGAGCGCGGTCGTTTGGAGTCGTCATTAACACGACCCGGCGCTAGTCGCCGTGAAGAACCATAAGCGGGTGAACGAATTGGCTGATTAAGTGGTTCTTCTGGGGCCTCTCCCACTTCCTCGGGGAGGTAAAGCAATTCTTGAGCGGTGCCACGCCGTGAGAGTGGAATATAAGGGGATTCCGAATGTCTCGATGGGGGGTCTTGGGTTGCCGGCATTGACGAAGGCGACTCGGCATCTCTGACGACGAGTGGTCCGTCGACTTGGGGGAAATATTGGACATGCTCTAAGTGAGAATCAAAGTGCACGGCTTTAGAGAACGTGGGAGCATTGATGGCATCTAGCCACAAAGATAAAAATGAGGCCTGTGCTGATCCTCCACTGAGAAGAGATTCTTTCTCTAAGTTGTCCTCAGTAAGAGTTGGCGGGGTTGTGTCTTGGTAAATTTCATCTTCATCTTCATCTTCATCTTCTTCAATTTTATTGATCCATTCTTCATCTTGGAAGTCTTCAGAGACGGATTTCCTTCGGCCTCTTTGTAGAGCTTCATGGCTTTGGGATGACAGATTACTACCTTGGTTGGTATCCATATCGTCTTCATCCCGTGGCAGTGCAAGCACGGCTAAGCGTTCTAAGTGGAATTCTAAGTGTTTCTGCATTTCTATTAAGGAATCAAGACGTGTTGGGCAAAAGGGACACTCTCGTCGAGGTCTTATAGATGGCCCTACGGCGGAAGATAACAGCTCAGCAGAGAAATGTTCAGACTTCGTGTCCTCGTGGTGTTGCTTTAGGTGTTCGACATACTCGGGCTGGGTTTCAAACTCCGCGGCATGTTGCTGACAGTGCCAGACACGAGTGTGCTGGCTTTCATGGTCGATCCATTCCTGCCTCGAACCGTAAAGACGGTTTGGGTCATTGCATAGTTCGTACGTGCAATTATATGGTTGTAAGTCATGGATGAGATGTTTTCTAGTTCCAAAATTAGGTCATAGAGTATATAAAATTTCGCGGATAGAAGTAGACGACTTACCTCCAGGAGTCGGGACTAAGATAGCCCTTAGGACACAACAATAAGCAATAAGGACAAGAAAAAAAGTTGCTCCCGTCAGTGACGTTAAGTGGAGAGGGCCATGTGACTTTGTCTCCCTTTGGACTGAAGACCGTTGACACACGACTTTGATGCGAAATAACCGAGGTAGCGTCTTGGGGCTTGAGTAGGCTAGATGGTATCTGGGTAGCAGACGTAGCCATCGACTGCTGCGGCGCCGAACTCATAGGCTGGTTTAGGGATTGTCCTTGATTCTCTACAGCGACGGCATCAAGAGGGGGGATACCCTTGTTCTTGTGCTTTTCCTTGGTCGCAAGATTCTCACGAGGCTCCATTGCAGGGTCTCCAAGGCGATGAGCGTGTTGTTTCCAATATGCAAACTGTAGCCTTCGGCGTGCGTTTGCGATACCAACGCGGCGAATTATCCAATTATCCTCCAAACAGTACTGAGACAGTATATTTTGCTGGGTGTCATCCGACGAATCCTCCAGGAGTTCGAGTATTTGTTGACGTTGCACATAAGCGACGATCATAGTCTCTAGACGCTCACGCTCCTGGATGTGAACAGCTCGTTCATTAGACGGCATACGCTTATGCATTTGATCTAACGATCTCTGAGGCCGATTCTTAGGGTTTCGGATCTTTGTAGCTAAGCTGTAAAGCGAGTCTATAGCCTCGGTTACAAGTTGTAGCCGACAGTCAGCCTCATGGAAAGATTCTGCGCTGTCTGACTGAGTATCTAAATTCGCCGGGATGCTTGATTCACTGTCGCTGTAATCTAATTCTTCATCTTCATCTTGATCGTCCTTCTCAGACTTGTTGTAATGTTGTTCCTGTTCCTCGAAAGGGCGTCGTTCTCCTAAGATAATTGAAACCAGCTCTTCAAGATTTTCGAGTAGCATTTGCAACATAGAAGATAATGGCTGCTGAACAAGAAATGCATCTCGGACACGGTAGTCTAGGGATGCATGGCCTTGCTGGAAGAGCCCTAAACTGCGGGCCCAAAGCTGAAATCGCTCCTGTTGGAACTGTAGACGTCGTATTGTTGAGGCATTCGAGTCATTGGCGGCCTGATGTGCCCTTCCGAAGACATTGTATATCTCCACACCATTGTCTCTCAACTGCACCGGCTCCATGCTGATGCTCTCGTGAAGCTCCAGTTCCAGAGCACTAACTAGCACAACATCACCTAGACCTGAGAAGGAGTTCTTAGAAGGCCCTCATTGTCGTAGCCCCACGGTTTCAAGCCGATGTTTCTATAGCAATGGAGTAAGTTCCAAGTGATTGGTGGTCTTGGAAATCTACGCTCGAAACGTGTACCTGTTAACTGGATGAGTGTGCGTAGATCATGTCAGCAGCGCCCACTGTCTCTCTCATAGAGTCAGCGAAATCCACGTGACAGAAGCGGGGTAGTTCAGTTCATATTGATACCTACCGCACGGCTCCGACTCTCAACTTGCCACCGGCTAACCAGCGTTGAATTCCCTTTCTCCGTCCTTGTCTGTGGATTCTTGCTAGCAAGAATGTCGGGCCTCGAAGTCGCCGGCGTGGTTCTTAGCGTTATCCCGTTGGTGATTTCGGCCCTCGAGCATTACAAGGCCGGCAAAGGCGCTGCTGCAACTTTTCTCAAGTGGAGAGATCAGCTAGATACCCTCATTTACAGGCTCAAACTGCAGAAATGCCTTCTTCATCTTGACCTTATGGAGCTTCTCAGGGGTGCCGGAGTAGAAAGTGCAGTAGAAGAGGATCCGACCGAAGAAGAGTGCCTTCGAGTCTTGAGGGATTCCAAGAATGAACAAGTAGTCCAAGAGTACTTGGGGACGGTATACAACATGTTTATTGATATTTTGGGACGATATGAGGCGTGTTTGACGATTCTCGCCGAGAAGCTCTCGCACATCCACCGGCCGGCAGGCGTATGTACCACTCAAACCTACTTAGAGGTATTAACTAATGAAGAACAACCTACTAGGTCAAAGTCACTAGGTTGGTAGATCTGTTAGTGGTAAACAACCTCGGCTCTCTTACTTTCAAGAAGCGTGTGAGGTTTACGATCGAGAAGACCGTACTCAGGGAACTTATCGAAGAATTAAAAGAGGAGCGTCTCTCTCTTCAGGCAATCATCAAGGCAATGCGCACGCAGAGAGAACGTAACCCGCGACAGCTATCATACAAAGCGATCTCTTTAGAAAAAAGGCTTGAAAAGGTTCGAGAGAACGTGATCCCATTATTCAGCGCAATTTGCAGAGGATGCACTTGCAAATGCCCTAAGCATCGTATCCGGATGAGGCTTGATAGTAGATTTAGACCAGGATCTGAGCCTCCGCAAACGTTAAAGAGAGGGAAATCCGAAGCTGATGTGATGTTTGACTTGATGCTCGATCAAGGGAGTCACTTTTATCAGACCATTGTGAGGGCTCGTCAAAAAGTCGACACAAGTAGTAATCCACGGGAAAGACAAGGAAGTGGGAAGGTCAAGTTCGCCCCACCCATTACGATCACTGGCGACGCTGATGAGATTTACCACGACACCCTGCAAGGGAAGACAGTCAATGATATTTGTGAAGCTTCATGTCAAGCGAAAATGTCAAACTGTGTTCTCCAACTTGAGCTTGTAAATCACAACTTGCTCTACGACGATGTTGATCCTATACCAAGAGCGTATCAAGAGCACCCATCTTCTGAATTTTTGGACCTTTTTCTTCGGAAAGGCTATCAGGATTACGATCTTCGAATGTCACCTAAACAACAGACACTTCTTGCCCTCGACGTTGCTTCATCTGTCCTCCAACTACGGCAGACCTGCTGGCTCGATGTAGACTTCCGCAGCACATCCATGCACCTTCTCCTTCACGAAAATAAGAGCGAAGGGGCACTTAGTCCAGCATTGTTTATTGAAAGAACAGTCCACGCATCTAAAGCCCCGGATAATATGACTGCGACCCAGGCGCCCGAGCCAAAGAGCACTTTACTCGAACTAGCAATTATTCTTCTAGAAATATGGCATCACCAACCCCTAGATACATGTATCGATAAATTAGGCCTAAGTGTCGTAGATACACCCGAGACCCGAAGAATCGCTGCCATACGGTGGCTGGAAAAGACTTCATCACGCCTATCCCTACAGCACCTCGCCGCCGTGGAGCAATGCCTCGCCGTTTGCTCTGGGAGACTTCGGTCCTGGTCCGATAAAGATTTTATCCGAGAATACTGCGAAAATATTATTATACCACTCCAAGAGAGCTGTAAGGCGTGGTGATTAATATTGACACCTGTCACGGATATGTGGAGCTTATATACCGTTAATAATTACTCACGAAGTATTAACGGCGTCGTTTTTACCCCGTGACAACACCACCGAGGTACCACCGTTACACTTTATAAAATAAAAAAGCGCAACCCACATGTATATACCATGAGTTTAGACTGGTAGTTAAGTCATCCGTGTAGCGTTGTAGATCCAGAAATATAATGACTGTATCTTATTGAATGAATATTGCCGTCAGAGTCTCTTAACGTTAAAACAACGGTCGATTATTAGAAGAAGCGCGTAGTCTAGGGCGTATGAGTCTCGAGCTACGCTAAAGAAGATATAAACGGTATCTAAATAGTGACGCAATCCAACTAACTCAAAGGGGAGGATTCTATCTAGTCTAAGGCGTAAAGGCGAGGAATAGCTTGTCAGGGAATAAAGGTGTAGGAGGGTAGTAGGAGGGCCGCTTCTAAGCCCTTGAGGGTATCTGTATTAATATCTGCTATTATATATAGAGAGGGCTTCTCCTCCACTAATCGAGAGAGCCCAGGATTCAATAATATTGAGTTCTACCCCTATACTGCTACCTAACTGCTATCCCGTTGCGACCCAAGTGCGACCTATCTTCACTCTGGAGTAAAATCCTTGACGTAGCTATTACATCAAGAAGGGCCTTGATCATGTGTTTCTCCTTTTCAGCTAGGTAGGTCTCTCTATTGCGTCTCCTCCGAAGAATTCCGAAGAATGCGATACTTTCACCCCTAATCAAATTTATAGAAGTACGAAGGGAGATGTACTGTTTTTGATCAGAGTACTCTTAGCCACCGTAATAAGACACAAGATTTCAGTGAGGGCTGCCACTGCCTAATGATTTGATAATTATTGTTTATAGAATAAGATAGTCGCTTGTTTAGCAGATGTAGCTTGGGGATCTTATGCCTCTGAATCACAGCTCTGAAGTCATGTGAGAACACTTTGCCCTGCCACTCTTAATTCACACTCCCCTTATTATCTCGCACTATAGTCCACTTCTCCATGTCCGAGGCAGTAGCAAAGTATACAGAGTCCAGCACTTCTATATATATAGTGCGATACTACGTAAGTTTCGCCTCTCTGAGTAATTACGTATGTGCCCCGAGTCGTGGTGTGTTCATCGATCAGCTTCCGCGCCAAATCACAACGGTTTCATCCCATGGTAATCTAACAAATAAAAGAATAAACCTAGTACCGAGAACATATTCCGACGCTTTATTCTGCCGCCAAGTGCTAACGCTATGAGTAATCTGCTCTTGTTCCGCGCTTGCGTCAAGTGCCCAAGACAAAAGTTGTCGAAGTATTGCCAACCCCAAAGTTTGCTTATTAAACTAGCTCTAAACACGCCAGAAAATACGAAGTACGTGGAGAATATCGCTAGAGTGGTCGATTAAGTGGTGATCCTACGCGACTTGTTGGCTGCCGGGACTCCAGCGGATGTTTGGTTTTATACCTAGGTGCTAGGAAGCATTAGTGCTATCAGAGCATCTACAAGAAACCAGATGAAATCTATCATTGAGGGTTAAACCTTGCAGCACTCTGAATCTTTCAAATCAGCCTTGCCCACGGTCCTACACAATTTAGATGCAGTATTACCGACCCGACCAACTAATACCACATATTACATGCAAGTTTAGTTGTTACCTGCATTCACACTTTTATCTTCGACGGCGGCATCCGCAAATCTAGTGCCCTTGAATTAGAGACTAGTTATCGAAATGCTCTACTTACTGAGCCATATACCCACTATACTCGTATATAATACGCCGTGATGGGAACGGCGACGATGTGGGGTGGGACTGTTCGGCCTCGGCTCATGTCTCCTCGGGTAGCGGTCGGAACGAGGCATAGACTTAGCGGGAAGAGAAAAAAAAAGAGAGAGAGAGAGAGAGAGAGAGAGAGAGAGAGAAAGTWCAGATCGACGGATTCGGGTACTAAAATTTAGTCCTGAGCTAGTTCGTGAAGGGCCCGAACCCGTGACTAGTGAGCGAGTGATGCCTTTGCTCTAGTTCGGTGAAGCGCGTCACGATGGTTTTTTTCACCGATACCCACCACACTAGCGGAAAGAATAGCCGCCAACTACCGGCAAAACAAAACGAAAAACATAAAAAAATTAAAAATTCGCTCAAATGCGCAAAAGATAAAGAAAGCAATGCATCAGCCGTGAATCGAACACGGGGCCCATCGATGGCAACGATGGATTTTACCACTAAACCACTGATGCTGTGAGGTTGTCTTGAGACAAGGGATGTAGAATCGGCTCGGTATTGGAGATCACGTTTCGTTTCCATGCTGGGGAGTGAACGTCTACAATTTTCAATGCGCACTCGCGCTTGTTTAGAAATTGCGGAACACCGGCTCAGAGAGCGCGCGCGAGGAACATTTGCGCAACATACACAAGTGTGTTGCGCTAGGGCATGGTTTCGTGACGGGATCGATGCGCCTGCGATGGACAGGGTGCGCGGGGACGAATGTCACAAACTCATGCTCCTTCTGCGGGCTAAACGCATCTTCTTTTCCTCCATCGATACACTCATAAGCATTATACCTCGGCCAACCTCACGCACCCTAGTCTGCGTGTGTCGAGTAGTTAGCGGTTGGTGTAGCAGGAGTTCCATGGTACTCTCAGACTCTAACGGGTTCCGGCTGCGATGCAAGCCCGAATAATAATGGAATTCGGTCAAGAGCAGCGCTCACACTTCTGCAGCACCTCAGAGAGTCTGCTCCCATCCCTGTCCCGGCAACCGCTCCGACGGGACACCCTTTCCATTCATACGGATGCAAGGGCTCTCATACCCTGGACATCCGTTGAGGCCGAATTGGCCACCTAGAGCAAGAGGCAAAGTACCTTGCATAGCTAAGGGCGGTAGGATCATTCTAGTAGATACACCGTTTTGTATGCCCGTTACCATTGGTGGACAGTATTGAACGGCGTCGAGTATATCCTTGCGCGGGGGTACCGAATGACAGCATCGAGAAACTCGTAGCTTGAAGGCGATGCTACACCGAAGAACGTATTTTATTTATCATGGTTTCATCATCGATAGAAGTTCCTATTAGTTTTGGAAAACATGGAGATCCGGTGTAGTTTACCCTCTCCTTGCGCTAGTTGAAAGCTGCCTCGGAAATTTCAAACCGAGAGGCAGTCAACATTGACTTCAAGGGGGCTCACTAATATATACAGCGAGCAATTCGATAGTCGATAATAGCATCTAAGGAAGGAACTTCATAGTGTGCTCCATATTAAAGTCGATTGTTAAGAGATCCTAGAGACAGGCTACATCCACCAATGATACGGGTGAAGCTCATAGTTACGGAGCGAGTACCATATACGATACTCACGATAATGCTCACATCTAGTGATATCTAAGTTTATGTGCTTCAGCTAGTTTATAGATTCCGCGGTTAATGAATGTGAGGGAGAGGTTGAGCAAGTAGTAGCCTCATTAAACATGAGCTCATCTGCCGAATCTCGACCCGGGACTTAATTATGAGTATATAGGTGTGACATATATGTGTGTGTGAGGTAGGGAGAGAGAGGTATACCTCCCGCAATGGTGACAACTTGGCATCTCGTTCCTTTCCGTCTACAAACACGCTATCCCTAGTTTACTCAGTGTAGCGATAGAGATATATAATTGAAGACCCATAGGCTCCCGGCTATTACGAACTGGCTCTCATCTATCCTCAACTTCACGAGACTATCTCCTTAGCCGACCTCATATATAAATAGTCCTATCGGAGTGCTATGGAGGTTGAGCGAGAACGAAACATCCGTTCTCTTGTTCCCTGAGGCCTAGGTAGGCTTCCTCACCAAGCCCGGAGAATAGAGTTCCCCTATTTCATTCCTAGTCCTAGATGTAACTTACGCGAGCCCGTAGCGTATCACCGTCTTGTTTAAGTGTCTGTCATACACTTGGGAGATGAAACGACGCCGCGACGAGACATCATTCAGCCTCTCACCTCTGAGGCAGGTGACGCAGTCGCGCAAGTCACATGAGAGAACTTCACTTTCTGGGCGGAGAGCCGCATTCAAGTGAGCGATACCTCACTACCCATATTTCGACACCAACAGACATCAAGATCCCTGCCTCAAACTGTGTAAGTGTAGGATGAGGCTAGAAAGGCAGAAAAGGCGGTGCTAGAAGTCTCCCACAGCCTCGTGTGCACGTCTGCGGGTCCCGGCTGTATGTATCCGTGTCGCAAGTACATTATATATTTCCAAGACATCTAAGGATCAGGCACACGCCATTGTCATGTCTAAACACCACCTAAACACCAATACAAAGCCTCCCTTGAAGTTGCGGCGAAGGAGATGGGCAGCCTGCCGCCGCCACCCGTGCCTCGAAACATTTACACTAATTCCCACAGGCGGTGCATATGGGCGCTTACTTGTTTACAAAAATACCTGCTAGGCAAGCGCGTAATTGGTAGGAGAGGTATGTACCTTAAGGCAGGCTACGCGGAAGGACCCTCGCATCTCCAACAAACACCCAATTGTGGGTGTAGGGTGTCACACAGACACACACACACACAAATACACACACATATATGTGCACACATGTGTACACACGGTATCCGGATAACCAACTCCTTGCAGTAGCAGCAGCCAAAGTGGTTCGGGGGCGGGATGCTTCGATTCCTTGTTTTCAAATCAATTTCTGTAATTCATCGGATGGACATTGTTTATTTTTTTTTGTTGGTACCTACTAACTAACTGTATGCTATGTTGTTGGTTTGGCACTTGTATGCACGACACGATTTGACAAATACTGAAGAGTACTTGTTGGTAACAGCTGGTGACACGGCCATTACACGTCCGTCTCCAGGATAAGCGCGCTTGAGCTGCAGAAAACGGCCCCCTATCGTATACCTAACTAAATGTAATTAATTCCTGAAACCCATAATAANTAGNTACCYAGTACTAAACAATTTATATTTATTATGATCATGATCATGTACTTGAACATAATAGGTACGGTAGATCGGTAGTATTGGAATTGTTGCAGCGAACTATGTACTTAACCTAAGTAACTACTAGATAGAATGTAACAATGCCACGGATTAGATAGATCAGTTGGTAATTCCTAGCGAAGCTTTAATACGATGCATAGCCCGGGCGGCGTTTGCTAACGTTTCAACGAGAATCAGGTGTTGGTCATACCAACAACAGCAGTTGCAATTCGGAAAAAAAAAGRGCAACCTCACCAACTCACTCGTTATCCCGGCTCATCTACCTACCTTGTGTGTGTGTGTGTGTGTGTGTGTGCAGGAGTGTNAGGGCTCCCCAAGCCAAGTGTGGGCATGTAAACGCGACGGGTGTGTCCGTGTAACGAGCATNGGGCAAAAAAAATGGGTTCACATGCCAAATCCGATCCGTCAATGTTACCCCGTCGAATGTGAGTAAGATCCGTCCGTCGTACCACCCGTCCTCATACGTGCATATAGGTAGGGGACCTGCCTCCGCCGTTTCGGGATTTGAAACACACTTTGCTCGCTCGTTGGCTGGCAGGTTCACGTTCGTGTCTACCCACCACCACCACCACCACCATCTTTATACCGTAGGTAATATAGTGTAAGGTAGGTACTTGAGCGCGTATTGTGATAGGGGTAGGTACATGTAGTGGAGATCAATGGGTAGGCAGGCTATCTAGATACCTACGTTATTAAGTGTCCCATCATGGAGGAGATCGTGGCCTATAGGTTACGCCACAACAGGGGTTAGGTAGTAAGTAAGGCCAGATAAACGCCAAGAAGGCGGGGGAAACTGATTTTGGCCTCTCGTCATTTTTTATAGATATTTTTGAATGATCGAGATCAGGCACACACTCCCTACATAATCATCGGGCGAACTTATGTAAGTGTAAGGTATATCTACCTAGGTATGTGTGTATGTATGTATTGTATATGTGTAGGTAGGCTGGGGGAAAAGGTTGCACACCCCCCACAAATCACCCGCCTGCTTACCTACTTGTAGCCCATCAACAGGATATGTCGCGCGAGGATGGAATGATAAGGCAATCTCTGGATGGCAGTCATTAGGCGGTAATCATTTTGTGTAGCGATCCGGCCTCTTTCGAGTCGGCAGGGCAGGCGGTGACTGAATGGTTGGCAGGCTGACCGCATATGATGTGCGTAGGTAGGCACGGGCTTGAGGGGGGCTTGAGGGGGGGCCTGAGTGAGTGGGATTCAGGGGGTTGTTGTAAATCTAGTGTGCTGTTTTACAGTGCTGGAGGTGCCCTGGAGCTACGGGAGATGATAGGCTGCCGAGGAGGGTACCGGCATGCACTGGCCGACACCCGTGATGGTGTTGTGGTGACACGACAACACCACTCCGTCGGGTCGGTGTGGACCTGGATGGATGGATGGATGGATGGATACCTAGATGGAGGGGTGGTGGTGGTGGTGGGATGGGGATGTGAGTGATCTCAATAACGCAAAGGGTTACCTATCTAGAGGTAGGCAAGGAAGGGGGGCCGATAACATTGCTCCGTAGCAGCACGCATTACCGGCCTCCCAAACCCTATGTATACCTACATTACAACACAATGAATAATTAACGGGGAGGATCCAGAGGGATGGAGGCCAAATTCTGCGTTGGCAAAGCGGGCGAAAGTAACCTTAGAAAAGACCGTGCATACGTTCCCACCTCTTCCTGACCTTGCATTGGTAAATGGCAAATAATAAAATAATACAACAATAATAAGACAGCAAATGGTAGTGCAGCGATTTGTAGATATAGTAGGTACATACAAGTTTATCTTCATTATTGCTGAGGCTAAAGCATTCTTATCTGATCTGTGCGACATCAGTGTAGGCAGCTATGAGATGGGATTCTTTTCCTCTATTTCTACCTAACACTTTTAGCGTGCTGCCACAGTGCTGGCGCGAATAGGTACCGCGATCAACCTCTGTTACCTACGGTCACAAAAAGTGTGTAAACCCCTGCCATATTGTAGGGCTGGGCATACATATATATCATGATCGGTAGTGGTAATGGCAATTTCCGTGCGGGTTGCCTCGCTCACCGACGCACTGGTTCACGGCGTATGACTAGATGAGGCATAGGTTGGCGATAGGTTAGCGTATGATACGGTGCCCAGCCAAGGCGACGGCTTGGGGAAGGCTATCACACCAGCAAACGACTAAACTCGTACACGAGCCAGTCGGTGAACGTACTCTAAATTGATAACCGGCCTCCCGGTATGTTGGTAACTATATATTGTTTGGAGGGGGTTAACTAGACCAGTGAGGCCAATACTATATATCCTATCTGACAGCCGCTGAAGGTTACCTACCTATTGCTAGCTCACCTCGCCCAAGAGGTGAAACATAGGAAAAGGACGCGACAAGAGTGGTTTAAATGGGAAATTAAGATACCGTAAGTACTAAGACAATCCCTGCTGACCTTAGTCCAGACTCCCTGGTCCCTAATGATCGAGGCCACATGGCAGAGCCGATCCACCTGGCGGATCGCAGAGCCTGAACTGACTGACTGGCCTGAAAGTGGAGGCCAGGTTGGGAATCCGCCAGGTCGGCGTCCTGATTTCTGGCGATATCATTGGGTGGTCTGGCGCAGTTCCGGCAAACCTAGCGGCAGCGGGTCAAGACTCAGCACCGCACAGGCTTTTTTCCCCCCGTGGTACCTCGTAAGTATAATCCTGCTGAGGAGGAACCTCAAAGTGACCGGTCGCACAACCGAACTGTGTACCTACACTACTTTCATCTCGTCAGCAATGGATATTAGTGGAATAATATCGAGTACGTCTGTTACAAAGCCAAGTTTGAACTATACGCATACACGCCACGGGAATTATCCTCACCGAGAATCTATCTCGGTGCCTAGATAATACAGGCCGGTTCATGTACAGCATACATAACTTTAATGTCGGAAGCATGGTGAATTATAGCCGATCTGGGCAATTTATTAACGCCGAAGACCTAAGGAATTAAGAAGTGCCTTGTGGAGACAAGAGAAATACTTACCCAGGCGGGCTAGTCGACTAACAACCCACTAACAAATTCATATGTCAATGTCACGGGGGGTTACTTAGAAAATTAAGAAAGATCTCGGGTACAGCGGCAGCCCGCTGGAATTCCGTCCGGCTATCCAGAAAGCCGGGAAACCTCGCGCACTATCCGCCTCTGGTAAAGTGTACCTAATCTAGCCTTGTGGACTTAGGCAGTCGAATATTGTGTTGTCAACCAGTAGACTAGGTAGGCGTCGTATTGGGCCTTACAATGAATACGAGACGACAACTGACTACGCACATTTGTAAGTGTCCGAGCGACTCTGTTTGATTAATTACTTAAGCCCCATGTCTGGTGATGAAACGAAATCTCTGTATACTACTATACACTATACGCACACAACTAAGACATTATGCACTGCATGTGCCCGAGCTGCGTAGCGGGAAGGACAGGTCAGGTACCTACTTAAACCTACCTACAGCATACACACACACATCTTCACTCTTATCTCCGGTTTGCAAGGGACGGGGGGAACNGGGGGGAACGGGAGGGAGGTAGAGCGTGATCGATTGGAAGTCTTTACCACGTAATGTCCACGCAAGTCGACCTACCAGGTAACAGCTTTATTACTAATCCCCGCTCCCCATACCTTAGGTACTTGGTAATATACCGGCCTACCTAATCACCGCTTCTACAATCGGCCTCAGGCCCGCTGCCTTAAAACGATCAGGCGACACCTCAACTCGATCGATACAATAAGGCAAGCAAAGGTAGACAGATAGATAGACAAGACAGACAGACAGGGCCATGCATTTGCCCAGAGCTGTGCCGTGACGACACCAGGCAACAAAGATGACACTGGGCACGCGCGCACTCTCTCTCTCTCTCTCTCTCTCTCTCTTGCGCAACCCCAGGATATATGGCCTGTGTTGACGTCAGTGGGAAACGCGTGCAACAGCTCTGCGGCAGAGCGGCATGATGTGGAATCCCAGCCTTTTCCTGCGAATGCGTTTCTCCTTGATTGAAGATGAGATTTTTGAAAATTACATACTTACGTACTACATTACATACACACGCTACCTACCTATGTAGGTACCTTACCTATGATCGTCCTCGGTATCGCGACTGCGGGTCCCGAGCGAGCGAATGCGACCTTAGCTTGGTATTTTCCATAGGAGGTATGAATTTCCTCGGAGATCACGGGCGGGAAGTGTCAGAAACGCCGAAAGCCGAAAACGGTACAAAAAAAAANATCGTTGATAGTTTTAACTTAACAAACGAGACAAAAGGGAAAATGTTCAACATTGTGTGCATGTGGTTGTGGATACATGCCAACGTAGCGAGGTTCTCGATTTTTTTTTTCTTCTGTTTAGCAAGAATTTTTTTTTTATTGATCGCCAAAGCAAAGAGAACGAAAATGAAACCCTATTGCAGTTTCAATCCCCGATGATGGTTCGTAAGCTGGGTTAGGTAGTTGGTTGCATCGCAATCAGTTTCCTGAAAAAGATGTCACAACAGCTGTAATGGCCTCACTTTTTCCCGTCCTTGTAAAAGGAATGAAGTAAGGTATGTAGGCAAAATTCGGGTTATCGGACTACTGCGCATCCAAATGTACCGAATTCTTAGAAGTTGAGAGAAAGCTCTTAATTTTGTTTCTGCGCGGATGGGGTTTGTGCGAAAGTCCGGGCTCAAAGGAACTGTTACGCCGGCGGCTTAAAACGGCACCGAGGTGGGAAATGGCCAACGGGTACAGAGCATTATATGTGATACGTCTATGTAGGTTAGGTACCTTGAGGTGCTAGGTAGCTTAGGTAGATAGCTAGGTACATAAGTCTAGCTCTATGCGTGGGTTAGGTAGTACATCCATCCACTGCTTCAAAGGCTCCCCCCCATGCTCGGCTGGTTGTGGATAATATTCGTCAACAAGCTACGCATTAAAAAACGGTGGGATGGGCGGGCGGTGATGGATTACGAGGTTCCTCCGATCGCTGTTCTGGCCATCTGATACACACACAACAACAGCATGAGTCGAACTGGCATAGGTAAGTAAGTAGTAATCCCCCGGTTATGGCCGTGGATGCTCGCCGAATGCGAATGCTGACTGGATTGGGCTGGGCTGGAATTGTTGCTGAATGATCATGCAAACACTTGAGCCGAGCTTTACTGCTCCGCTAGCCGATGTCGCGAGCAGCGAGCGGCAATACCAGCCTATGCCATCCCACCTAGCTATCTAACCTCCTACTGACTCTAGGTACTAGACTTTCACGTGCGTATTTAGTGCCACGCTTTTTGGAACCAATGATGCGAGGTATTTCCATCCCATGACTCAACCGGCTTCACGATGCTTGATTTTCACTGTAGACATGAGACACTTGAAGTTGTAGAAATTACTTGTTTGAATTTCGTATGAGCTATCTGGTAGGCTTCTGGTCACCTGCTCCATTGAGGTGATTGAATTCCATTGCAGAATCCTTTAATTCCACTCGACCTTTGAGCCTCCGCGTGTGTGCGGATCGCCAGGGAGCGGAACAAACCCCGCCAAACAGGGTATAGATAATTGCCCGATACAGTAATCCTCCCTCCCCAATCATGATATTCGCTGAGTGGTGACATATATTCCCTATCCTTCCTCATCCCAGCCAATTCATACTAAGTAACCACGTAGCACGTGATCATGAGCAGCATCAGGTATCCGGTTCCTGATCACTGGCTCCCAGTGAGGGTCTTGTTTCTAGGTAGACAAGGTGGTGAATGCAGAAAAGAAACAAATGAGATATAATGCACGCCGCTTGAAATGTAGTAGAATGCCAATGCCGCTATTTGGTATTTTTTAAAACGCCGCCCAGATGCAGATGATGAATGCACTTTTTCGTAGTGACTCGGACTAATGGATTGTGTATTAAGTCGGAAGAGAAGAAGAGGGTCGATGGTTGGTCTAGTAGACCGATATTGCGGAGATTAATCGGTTGGGATTCCGTGGCGGCAGATAGAATCCTTCGTTGTAAAAATCCGACTTGTCCTCTTCTTCGTCTTGTGTTGAGCCGTAGTACTTCGATGCTATTGTGCTTTCACTCTGCTTCTGGGAGAATGTGGGAATGGTAGCAGTGGGCGGTGAGGGTGGCATCGACTCGTCTTCCGAGGATTCGGAGTCGTGCTCGAGCTCGGGCGGCGATGCGGAATGTGATGGTGATCGTGTGAGGCCTAGGTGTGCGAAGTTCTCCTCGTCGTCCTCCTCAAAATCCTCATCTTCTGTCTCCATCGTGTGTAACTTAGGCGAAGGTGGTGCCACTAGGTGGGAAGGTATCCGGGAGAGGGGAGCAGCGTCGAACATCTCAATATCCTCATCGTCGTCCATATCGCTGTCATCATCCGAGTCCGAAGAGTCGGCTTCCCAGTCCTCATCCTCCTCCTCAACTGCTGAGTCTGCCCATTGTACGTGTCGTTCTTGTGTCTTGGGTGTGGCACCACGGACGGATTGGTTGAACCAGCTCTCCTGTTCACGCTCGGCATCGGCAAGGTCGAGCATTAGAGAGTCGAGTAGGTTCGCATGGCCGACAAGGAGTCGGAGGTTGTGGTCGGGACGGGCAGCCTCAGTAGAGAGCTTAGCCCGTGCCTTGTGGGCGAGGAAGTAAGTCTGTGTGATAGACATGGTCTTCTTCCTCTGGGGCTGGTATGGTGATGGTGAGTGGAAGGGTGACAATGGGGAAGCTGAGGAAACCATCTTGTATCTCTATATCGGTAGACGTGCTGCTGTGTTTATGTGTTTGCTCGTGCTATTATGGCGTAGTTTGTTGTAATTTTTGTGTGAGTCAGGCACCGATGTCCGGCCAGGCAACAAAGTTGAGGAGGGACTGGTTTCCTTTTGTATTAAGTTCTGTGATGGCTCTGGTGGTGCAGGGATCTCGGGTCCGTTCAAGGTACGGTGCGGTGTGCGGGTGGTTCTCGGTACCTTGGTACTTGGGTACTTCGGTATTGGATCGCACGACGGATCCGACTTCTGGGTGGGCGTTTTGCTGGCGCTGCTAGCTGGGATTGCTGACTGGGGACCCCGGCAAGGGTACAAAGACAAAAGGTACGAAGGTACAGAGGGAGCGAAGCTGCGAGCCTGGTCTGTCTGTCTTGCGTACCGATACACACTACTACCGAATCGGGTAATAGGGTGTTTCTGATCAGTGGTGTACCTCGTTCTAGGCGATGCCACGATGCTAAATGCTGAGGCTACAAAGTCGGTATTGCACTGTGATAGATTGATTGCTTGTTTGGGGCTGGAAATACTATCCTAGCCGTCCTGTTCTGTTCTGTTCTGTTTGTTGACAATAGCTTGTGGCTAGTCGAAATGCTCGTGTTTTGGTTTTAGCTGTGCAAGGGAGAGAGTCCAGAGCCGGGTCTGAATCCAGGAGGGATGGGAATTATGATTCTTTTGTAATGCGTAAATGGACTGGATTAAAAATGTGCCTGCTGACTATTTCGTGTGTTGGTTTGCTATGGACTTTGTCGGAAGCCCGCGTGTTGGTATTGCGCCTCGGGCTTAACGGACGGCCTGTCGGGGTTGGAACCTCCATTTCCTCCATTTCCTCGATTGCTCCAGTGGGCACTAACATAACGCCAGGCATTATTCGTAATCCGCTCGCGTTATGCTACAGCTACCTAGCTACCTACCGCCTATGTGCACTACGGTCGGTACAAAGCCTGCCTAGGCTACCTAGCTCTACCTAGACCAACTACTACATAGCCTACTAAGAGGTACGTGGTAGAGGGTAGCTGATAGTAGGCAAGTAGAGTAATGAATGCGACACACGACTAATCAATCTGCAGAAATATGGGCCTCATGCACGGTTGTATATACAATGCGCCCGAAGATGCGAGCTTAGTGCGAATCCCTCACCGCTGTCATAACTGTCCGCCCGCTGCGCAGCCAAGTGCCAGTGGTAACATGCTTAAGTCAGAAGGCCGTTCACAACTCCGCGCCCAGAAAGTGGAGGGTCATCGGAGCTAGGCAATAAACATCATTCCACCCAGTTTTATGCGTCGTTGTTGTCATCCCGAGAGAATAAGAGTGTCGGATTTTTGCCTGCTGACCGTCACAGTCACGGTGGCTTCGTTAATCCCGCTACTGCACATCTTCGATGACTGCCTGCCGCATACATACCTCTACTTCATACATAAGTTGGTACCCACGGGCTGGTCGGTCGGTCGGTTAGTTGTGTACGGTTGGTTGGTACCCACGTACCTCTCTGGGCTTGCGCCTGGACTAGTTGTTAGGCCACGCATTTGGGCCAACAGTATTGCGTCTCGTTTCCATATACTCAGTTTATGCTGTTCGGCCGATGTGGCTTAGCTGTCGCCCATAATAAAGTACCCAGGGTACTGCTCCCTACCAGATCGGCCTTACACACTACTTACATACAAACCGACGCCCTATCTAGCTACTTACTCTGGGTACTCCAAAAAGCAAAGCAAAGACGGTTATTACTTCTCGAATTGGATTGACCTATCCAGGTCAACACTCTGCGAATCCGAGCTGCTACATAGATTGGTACCAACTAGGTAATCACTAATCGTCATACCCTCCATCTCATCTACACTAGGTACCTACTGTATATCGGGGGTGCAAACTTGGAAATCTCTATTTCTTCGACCAGTTTCTATTTACCTAATACGGCTATGGTTAGAAAGATAGATTGGCACCAAAGGGCGCATTAGGATGATTGTGTCATGTTTAATTACCGTGCTTCTCTTTTTTTCCTGTCTCTTTCTTTCTTAGGCCGGCTGTGACTCTAAAGACTGCGGGTGCTGATGAATCATAGCTTCGATTGCTCAGCACAGCTTTTGTTGCCGTGGATTAATAATTCGACCCACTTCGCCCGGACCCCTGGTTTCTCGTGCAACAACTTTATCTCCTCGCAGGGCGCAAACCATAGCTCCGAGTCAATAAATACACTATCTGGACTTACCAATAAACTGGCGACCTTGTGTCGATCTAGATGATTCATTCCGCGACATTCGTTCGTGTCGACTCTTAATTGACGGTCTATCGACGTGTATACTTACTGCGCTTGTGAATCTCCTGTTGTTTGATTGAAGACGACGAATCCAGCGCGAGTAAGATTGAGCTGGTAACCAGTCGTACAATTAATTCTTCCTATTCCCCCTCAATTGAATTGTGCCGCAATAATTGGGTTGAGCTCTACAATTAAGTAAGTAACAGTGTGTTACCCAGTACCGCAACTAGTCTACATTAGGTAAGCCATCTAAAAACCCATATACTTTAAATTCAACCACGCTAAAAAAGTACTCCAACTGGCTATGTAGATGTAGATACCTGCCTGGCAGTTACCATTGTGAGAGGGGCGCATGTATCTGTCTGGATTCGGTCAACCGCTCTCGACTCGGACCCGTGTAGTTTAGCGGATCTTGTGACTCGCCCAGCCTGGATTCCTGAGTTTCAGCGAAAAGTCGAAAAGTCCGCGAACCCCGTCCGCAAATCCGTCCCCCGCGTCTTTTAAGGCCACATACGTAAACAGCCCGGGCTGTAGAATGCCTATCTAGGTAGGTAGCTCCTAGGCAGCGAAATTAACAAGAGGCCAGTTAAACTCGTTCCATCAACGCGCATTTCAGGCTTCACAATTACAGTCTTGCATGCGCCTTGCGCCTCGCGTCTCGCATTTTTTGGAATATGTACTTGTGGAATTACCTCTGTACGGACGCGCAACCGAATTCGTCGTCATCCCGGATTGAGATATATCAAGCGACGCGAGGCCTATTCTAGGCCTACACAGCTGTGCTCATGGCAAGACTCGGCGGCCCGTTTGTCTCTAAGAGAGAATGCGCACCCACTGGCCATATGCATATTTAGTGTATGAAACAAAGGCGAGACCCGAATAATCCCTTGATAAACAGAAAATAGTAGGGAATTGTCGAAGCTGAATTGTCTAGACTATGCTGTATTGGATGCACAACAACTCGCCATTCATTGGTTTTACTTAATAATTGGCGGCCAAGTACAACTATAGTTTGACTACCTAGTCGGGTATGTACATTTCCTATGCCACGATTGCTACCTGGCTAGGCAAATACCTATGCGTACATACGTACTATAGAATGCTACTATGGAATGCTAGGCGAGACGGAGCCTTGGTGTTTAGGTCGAGCCCTTGGTCTCGTTCTCGGCAATCAGACTTGGTTCGTGTTCGCCGTTTGATGCGAAGCCCGCTGATTCGACCGTCTTAAGCGAGAGCGAAGGGAAATGGGTAAAGCGTGGGAAATCCCAATGCGCCAATGTCTTCCCCCTCTCTCTTCCCACCCCACCGATTCATGCAAAGTACCTCGTTAGCCCAGCTAGGCAGACGAGATACTTTGCTCTAGCGTAGGGCTGAGAAGGGCGGCCGGGCTTGGGGTTTTATCTGGGCTTATTTTCCTATCTGGTGTAGCGACGCACCCCGTAACAGTCACTCACTGGGGGAGAGAGAAGCTCTCAGCACGCCAGCTTGGCTCCTAGTCCCGGTCTTGGACCCTTTTCTGGCTCAGCCACACACGGGCTCTAGGGCATGAAGAAGAACTATATGCCGTCCGTGGATGCTATGGCTCGATTCCACACAGTACACGACATCGTATACAGGTAGGTAGGCGGTAGGGCAGGTAGGTAGTCAGAGTCTCGGCACCGTGTTTCACCAATTTCTTGTGCCGTTCACGAGTTTGTGGCTGCATTCGATGGATGACGAGCCCGCCAAGTGGTGTTTTTGCGACAGCGTGGGACCCTTCTGCGCTTCGGTCATCTCCTTGGGAAATGCACTGCGACGCCTCATCTGCCTATAGCCGTCTAATGGATGGGTAGTTGAAGGCGATCTGGCGGTGACGGACCTCTGGCCCATAAGCGGTAACGTAGCAATGAGCATAGCAGCACCGCCTCAAAAGATCGAACTGTGGCCAATCGCTTTTCTTACGTTAACAGGGTAGGAAATTATATGGCACAACATCTCCATATTGGCCCATATTGGCCCATATTGGCCTTGCGACCCTCATCGTCGGCGCGAGCCGCATACATAGGTAGCTGCTAGGTAGTGTACAGCATAGGTAAGTATCTTTTAATCGTCATGGTGATTCATTTACCGATTGGCGTGCGTGCAGCAGATAGGGAACCATGCAATGTACCTTTGATTGATGATCTTGTGGTTGGGTTACGTCGCCGGTCAATTGACTCGCAATATCATACCTGCTTCAATTCTCTCCATGGGCAGTAGATGGCTACTATATCTAATCTTTTTATCTTTTTCGGCCTCTGGCCGGTGACGAAAGCGGCCTTGCGTTGGTGATGAATATCGGCCTCTGCTCGCGCCCGAGATTCCTCCGATACCTGGTTGGTTGGTTGGTTGGAGATCACGCACAGAAACGGAGCCCGGGGAGTGCGACCAATTCGTCATCTTTCCCCCTGATTGTTTTTTATACTTGATGACGATGATGATGTTGGTGTTGGTGTTGATGTCCATGCTTGCTCGACACATTTTTCATATTATTATTATACCGAACTCCACTAAGATCCTTCGAATACGAAACAGCAATTACGAGAATGGTTTGACCCCTCGGGCTCTGCTGTAATAATTGTTAGTTTTTNCCCCCCGACTGTACTGTATCGCTCCCCGACCCAAAAAAAAAAAAATCATGGCGCTGGGGTAGGTTACAATGACCGAGACGCTGACGACCTTCCAGAAGTCTTCGCTGCATTGGCCCATATCTCTGCATCCGCGAGTCTTACATAGCTGACCATGCATTTTTCAGCTCACCATCAATGCAACCTTGATGCGCCAGTTGAGGGTCCTCGCGCCCTATGTATGATCGAATAATGCAGCCGCCCGACAATTGAATAGGTAATGTGAATGGGAGCGCCACAGGGACCCGACTATTGTCGTGACGTATGAGAACTAGGGAAGTATACTAGAGCTGACACATGGTATAGACTATACATAGGTAGTAACACACCTCCTCGTGCCACGTTGCCCGTTTAGTCGACATCGACAGCGTTATGAGAGGTCCGATTTACTATAGCCCCCTTTTCCCAGCATATTATACTCCTTACGCCTGCACAATAGCCTTAAGCCATACTGCCATTCATAGAAGTTAGAAGGATCCGGGGATTTGGGGTACTAGAGCTAGCATGAAGTGCTTATTAGTTTCTAACGCGGGTTCGTGCAATCATATTATAGAATTGGGATCTCCTGTCATCAACTTAAAACTAACACGTATGTAATGCACTCCATAGCTTGCTCACATCTTCCCCTCCCCTTTTCTTTTTTAAGTAAATTGACGAATATGAGGTGTATCTATGCTATTGATAGAGACCGATCTGGAAATTCTAATTGTCTATCTCCAGACGTTACTGGGTGCCTGAAAACACGCCTAGCGGCCTTTTTGGTTGCAAACTCACATCAACTGTATAGCAATTCCTTCCACTACCTAGTACTTCTCAACTGCAATTAATCTCGACTATATTTATGTATTGTACCTAAGTATTACCCCCCTTTGGCTCATTGAACAATGCAGTAAACAGCCTTATCCTTCAGCTGCTACAGAATTTTTATACACATACAGAGGAGGTATGTAGGTACCTAGTGCAAGTATCGGCAGTATGGCTCGGCTTTACACAGATCCCCGAACGCTTCTTCCGCTGAAGAACACCAAATCTCCGCTGGCCCAACGATTAGCCTCACCATATCCCATATAGAGCTAGATAGGAACAATCTTCTGAGGCGGAATAGTGTAGGTAGAGTCCTCACGGAATGCCTTTCTAGGCAACTTATAGGCCTACATACAAATAGTCCTAGATCGCTTTCCTTAGGTACCTATTATTAATTCTTTAATTATACAACAGAATACATGTACATAACACAGCTCGCACTTTGAACCACGCTCGGAAAGTCCCTCAAATTTGGAGATAAATGAAATGAACACTCCGTATTTGCGCATGAATAGAGTTATGATGAGCATAGTCTTACGCATAAACACAACATCAGCTTCATTAACTTTAACTTCGGTTATCCTTTGACAGCCCAAGCCCTCATCCCGTTGGTTTAAGTATTTCATTTTCTAACAATGTAAGAAAGTACCTAGCGTCCGTCTGCTACTACACACGTGTACAGTACATCGTGAAGAATGCAGGAACACATCGCGGTTGTCCTACACCCTTATGTAGTGCCCGTCAATCTCGCGCGCCACGTTGATCAATCCCAAGCAGTCGGATACACTACCTACTCTTGAGGATTCAGCCCAACCAGCTGCAGGGGGTCTCCTCTACATATGCGTGTTGGCACTGCAAAAAAAATTGGCGATTGGGGTCCACGGGGTGGAAAGGACTTCGGCAAAGGACCAGTCAGAACGACCCGTGGGATAATGACCCCTGGACGAATACATAGCGGCGGCCGAACCTCGTGGCTCGACGGCTTGGATGGGTGATATTATCTCACGCACCGATGCTAGATTTCCGGGGCAAGTAAGGTACCTCCCCACTCTCAGTGAGACGCAGATGGGCGAAGGGGGGTGTGTGGGACTTGGTATGTTGTCGTGGTGATGATGCTCCTGTGAGACTTCATATACATCGCTCATCCCAATATAACCCCCCTCTTCCGACATCATCTAGATAGGTACCATCCTAATTGCAGTCAGCACGATCATCTAGGTACAGCGATAAATATGATCAGCACTGAAAGCTTTTCCCAACATCGTAAGAGGTCTGGAGATTGTCCCGTACTCAGTCTGTAATTTACAGAGATACGAGACTTTTCTCGGATTGTTGACACACACCCCTTGTCAGCAGCTTCCTAATTTCGCCTGTTTTGATTCCATCATGGATTCCAAGAGACTGAGGAGCGATAGTACGTACTTACTACCAGTAGTCCTATTCTACTGTGGGTTTCTAGGGCTGATCCATGGCGCCTCATCATACCGTAGGTACCATCTACAGTACCAATGTAGATAGGTAGATAGATACCTAGGTAGGCATGTAAGATTTCAGAAAAAGAGCACAGACCGTCAGCCCTTTCAGGTACAAGACCCGACACACGCGAGTAACAGCGGCGTAGGTAGCGCAAAAAATACAATAACTCGCTACCTATTTCCTGTCCGGTACGCGTACCTACGCTAATTCCCCCACACCCCTTCTCCTTTCCTATTCCTATTCCTTTCCTTCAGCCCTGAGATTGAAAAGTGTCAGCCGCCGTGGCATGGTATGGCATGGATGGGGCGCGTTCTGGCTATGTAGGGGCCAGGGGGGG
>JAPUUL010001369.1:0-10040 GCA_029590625.1 Lasiodiplodia mahajangana | reverse complement strand
ATCTTACAGCTAAGATAGGTGGAAAGTCTGGGAACAGTCGGAGTGAGGGAAATGCTTGATCATGATGCGGATGCGGATAGGCAAGGCAAGGTTGGTCCGGGGATTTGGTTGCAAGGACGTGGCAATACCGCCCAAGTCTACACAACAACCGAAGAGCTATTTGTGTGTCTGAGGTAGTGGCCCGAGCTTCAATATATAAGATATACTGGAGCAAATATGCAGTGTGCTTATCGCTGAGAGAAGATGTTGCAAGACAGACAGACGATGAGGTATCAGATCGTGGTAGGCCCTGTTGATTGCGACGGAAGAGTCAGGCGGCAAGCTTTGGTGTTCGGGAATGAATGGATTGATTGACGTACAAGGTATAGCTTAATTGGAGCTCGGCAGGAAACCCAGGGTTGTGGCTCCTGTGGCTTAAATACTTAAGGAGGAACGTTAGATCTAGGTACTTAGACTTAGGTATATAAGATATTGGAAGTAACAGAAAATAGAAGCTTGTGTGGTCTGTGTGGGGGGCCATAGCAGAGGTCATGCCTACCTAGATCTACTTGCTACTTACCTACAATCGGATGTACAATGCTTTTTTGAACACGTGATATGCAAGTCATTACCTACATGTATGTACTTGCAGCGCAATATATAAGGCTAGGAGGTAGGTAGGCAATATCATATCCAGTACCTCACATTGACCTCTTTTCAATGAGAGCATTATGAAGTACACATACCTTATGTGTAAGCATTTGTCCCTAGCCTTAAGTACCTATTGCCCTTCTACCGCGCAATGTACACAGAGGAAGAAATCATTGAACCATTACCGAGTACGCCCCTGCTTACACTAAAGCTTGAAATCTTCTTGGCGTACCTAGAATCATTACCTGAGGTTAGAATAATATGGCTGTGTTGTCAGTCTGTTCTACTGTTTTACTGGCCTCCTTGCGCATAGTCAATGCCCCATGTATAACTTCGCGGCGTATCTAATCAGCTGGGTAGTTGTTAATGGCTGCCTAACTTAATGTTAGCAGACCAAATCCAGGTAGATGGGTTTCTAGCTACTATATAGGTAAATAGTAGGAGGGAGATCAGCAAGGTAGTGAGTGTATTTTAAAACTCGAGAAGCTTTTATACACAAAAGGTAGGCACTATTCTTATATTTAAGGGGTAAACCATTGATTGCCCCCGAGTTGTACGACCTCCAAGGAAACATCGCCCCACAGTACCATTATAGAGTGACATGTAGTCACACACACGTACTTAAGTACAGCACACACCATATACATATGTAACCTTTCCAGAATACCGTCATGCGTCTACAATTACTGAAGAATGCATAGATCCTTTGATACGTACGTATACCTTACCTTGCACAGTACCTAACCCACCTATGTAGGTAGACCGTAAGTGGCAGTATATGTATCAGAGGTATGTAGGTAGGTTAGGTAAGTAAGTACCTTCTATAATAAGGCGGTTCTATCGATACCCGCCCACTGAATGAAGACTCAAGATGCGAAGTTCAGAGCCTTAATGCGAGGAATTGCAGGGCCGGTGGTGGCTCCTTAGACAGGGGGGGNAGGAGCTACACTAGCCTCCAGGCTAGACCTCGACACTGACGCGGTCTCTTGCAGACCAACCAATTCAATCCGTTCAAATTTATGACGGAGTGCGACTTCTCTTGCCTATTAATATTGTCTTCGTACTCGTTACGTGCGCACGTCCTATGCCGCTACCGAATTTGTCCTCTCTTGCCAAGTTGCCACCCAAGACACCTGAAGGTCGGGCCTAGACTACCTACTACCTCCTACCTTAGGAGGTACTTACTTAGCTGCCTCCCCGCTATCGTGATAGCTTGCTCTCTTGAAGAAGTTATTTCGGTCTTCCTGTATGCCGTAACACCTGCTGGGACACCGACGGATACCTGGTCCTATCAGTATCAAGCAAGGCAGTGTCTCGTCAAGTGAATGCACATTTATCACTACCTTCCATTCTCCTTCCATTCATCCGTTGTCGATATTGCACCCTCCGTTCTACGTTTTCCCACCCTCGCTTGTATCTCCCTATCGCATAGCTTTCAGTTTCTATCGGATCCCTATAAGTAAAGGAAGACGTTACGTTTGTAGCGCATCATCCAAGTCGAATCCTCACCTTAACGTCCTACACCATAAAGTAATGACCTTACGCCCCCTTTGTTATTTCTGTACCACACGCGTATAGTTAACTACCTTTGCGGTCCCCGCCACAATCGGACGGCCTGGGCGGTGTCCCCTTTTTTTTAACATTGTTCTAAGGAGCAACTCTATCCTCTCCTCCCCCGTCGCTCAACCGCCCAGGGTCCTGCATACACAACTATTTTACTCGTCCGCGACGCACCCAACGTCAATATGGCTGCTGGAAATGCGCGCATCGTGAGATATATTGTCTTCGCTGCCTTCGTAAGCTCTTCCTATGCACTCAAATCATCCTCCGCTGTTTTTATCTCCCATTGTTTCTTCTCTAACCACCACGATCGCATCTAGTTTCTCGGCGTTCTTTACTTCATCTCCAACAACCAGGGCTATCACCTCCAGCCTGACTCATTTAACGTTGGTAAAACTCATCCCGTTGCCGACTCCCTGGAAAAGGAAAAACCGATTAGCAATGGTGGTGGCGGCTCAATTGGGTTGGCACAGCCGGAAACGGGTACCAAGATAGATGGTACCGGATTTGCGGACGGGGTAAAAAGCGACGTGGGTGGTGTTGGGAAATCTGGTTCAACGGTACCCGGCAGCACCACCGGCGACAGCGAATCCGACTCCACGAAGGGATCGACAAGACCCGCACCCGGCACCCCGAAGCAACAGATCGATCTTGGGGAGGCTGCAATGGCCCTGACTCCGAACGATCATGGCTGGAATGATATGCTTGGGACCGCACCCGGGCCTCGGATGAATGCCACTTTTGTCACTCTAGCACGGAATAGCGACGTTTGGGACATCGCTCGGTCTATCCGCCAAGTCGAAGATCGATTCAACCGCCGATACAATTACGACTGGGTCTTCCTGAATGATAAGCCCTTCGATGAAACTTTCAAGAAGGTCACCACTTCTCTTGTCTCGGGCAAAACTCACTACGGCGAAATCCCCTACGAACATTGGTCGTTTCCCGAGCATATCGACCAGGACAAGGCAAAGAAGGTCCGTGAAGATATGGCCCAGCGCAAGATTATTTATGGCGATTCCATCAGCTACCGCCATATGTGTCGATTCGAATCGGGGTTCTTTTTCCGGCAGGAGTTGATGATGAACTATGAGTGGTACTGGCGCGTAGAACCCAGCATCGAGCTGTTTTGTGACATCCACTACGATCCATTCCGCTACATGGCTGAGCACAAGAAAAAATACAGCTTTGTCTTGAGTCTGTATGAGTATGTCGAGACGATTCCGACACTGTGGGACAGTGTGAAGAAGTTCATGAAAAACTATCCTGAATACATCGCCGAGGGCAACTCGATGGGATTCCTCAGCGATGATGGTGGTGACACATACAACAAATGTCATTTCGTACGTAACGCATGGTCTTGATTCGTTCCGTCAAAAGCTAATTTTATACCAGTGGTCCAACTTCGAAGTAGGCAACCTCGAATGGCTACGCTCTAAGCCGTATATCGACTTTTTCGAGTCCCTTGATCAGGATGGAGGTTTCTTCTATGAGCGATGGGGAGATGCGCCTGTTCATTCTATTGCGGCTGGCTTGCTCCTCAAAAAGGAGGAAATTCACTTCTTCAACGATATCGCGTATTACCACGTGCCTTTCACTCACTGCCCAACGGGCGAGCAAACGCGAATTGACCTCCGATGTCACTGCAATCCCAAAGAAAACTTTGACTGGAAAGGATACTCCTGTAAGTCATTTCTAAAGCCGATATTCCGATTGCCAGGTACTGACAACATTTTACAACTTAGGCACTTCAAGATATTTTGACATCAATAAGCTAGACAAACCGCAGGGTTATGAGGAACAGCAATAAGTGGACAAAAGGAGATACATAACGAAAAGGCATGTACAATAGAGAAGCAGTTTATCTCTTCTCATGATGATTTTTACGCGCATTACAACGGCTCAGGGAGGGGTTTCAAGCCTTGTCGGGATGACTGGCTGGCGTCTCGGAATACATCATCTAGAGACAAATTTCGTGATTGTTCATTCATGTGTAAATACAAAGTTCGATTCGCGGTCACGATATTTAAGCGCTGAGTGCCGATTATCTGCGGCATACGAAATATTGTACAGGTATTGGTGCAGATTGTAGAGTGTTTATCTCCACTGGAACACTTATCATCAAATTTTACATTATAGAATGCGAACAGCGTTCTTTTAAGCCCCAACCGCTGCCTTCTTCGGTTTCTTTGCACCATACTTGCTCCGGCTCGACATACGATTGGCCACACCAGCCTAGGTAACACGATTAGCATACACCTAAAACGTAATGTGAGGATAGCCATTGATCTCCGGAGATACCGCAGCTCTAGAGTCATAGAAGGCGCTTAAACCCTGTTCGTCTTGCCTAAGCCCCCGCAGCAAATTCGTATACGCAGCATGGTCCAACAACCACACGCGCTGCAGTCGCCTCACCTCTTTTGCGGTGAAGGGAACAACAAAGAAAAGAAAAGCGTCCAATTCAATAAGAAGCGAATTATCAGAGCCGAGACAAACTCACCAAATCTAAAGAACCGCGGACCAAATGATAACGCACACCGGGGCAATCCTGACTGCGGCCACCGCGCACGAGCACAAGCAGCGCAAGGTGAAGCGTGCTATCGCAGTCGTCCTCGGTTGGGCCATTATGGCCGGCATGCTGTATCTGATCATCACGACCCAGCGTACAACCGCCAAGCTTTGGAACCCATATGACATCCTTGGCATATCCGAGTCCGCCACCGAAAAGCAGATCAAAACTCATTACAAGAGACTCGGTCTCAAATTCCACCCGGACAAGATTCGGCCGGACCCCGCCAAGAACGAGACTATCGAGTCGTTGAATGACAAATGGGTAGAGCTCACCAAGGCATACCAGGCCCTGACTGATGAGGAGGTCCGGAATAATTGGATCCAGTTCGGCCATCCGGATGGCAAGCAGGGCTTCTCCATCGGCATTGCCCTTCCCAAATTCATCGTGTCGGACGGCAACGGGAAGTACGTCGTACTAGTATACGCCATGCTCCTGGGTGTATTGCTCCCCTACCTTGTTGGATCATGGTGGTACGGCACGCAACGTATGACGAAGGACGGTGTTCTCGTAGAGAGCGCCAACAGCCTCTTCCGTGAATACACTGATGCAACCGACGAAGGAGACTTGATCACCGCTTTAAGTACCGGCAAGGAATTCAGGTCATTTCTCAAGGGCGACAAAGCCGAGTCCGGTCTCTCTAAAATAGAATCGAGGATCTCAGAGAAAGGACAGGTTACTCCTTATGCCGGTGGTCTCTCCGACAAGGATAAGACAAAGCTAGAGGATTTAGAGAGTGGCGTGAGGCGGAAAGTCCTTGCTCTTCTTTGGGCCTATCTAGGCAGAGTTGAGTTAGACGACCAAGCTCTCAACAGCGCCAAGTATCTGGTGGCGCCCGTTGCGCAGAGTCTTTGCAGGTCTTTTACCTCTATAGCACTCGCGTATGGCAACACTGCTCCTCTGTTAGCTTCTTATTACATCAGCCAGCGGCTCATCCAGGCGATTCCACCAAAAGCCTCCCCTCTTTTCCAACTCCCACATTTTACCCCCGCTGTTGTGAAGGCAGTGGAGGACGATTCGAAGATCCACATGACCGTTCAACAGTTTATGGATTTGCCTGACGCGCACCGGAGGAAGTTGGCCATTGGAAAGGATCTTCTAAGCGAAGAACAGTACAAGACGGTTCTCGAGGTCTCCAAGCAACTACCCTACTTCCAAGTTGCAAAGGCGTTCTTCAAGGTGACTGGCGAGAAATACATCATTCCACAATCTCTAGTATCTTTCGTCGTAAAGGGCCGTTTCGTTCCCCCGGGAAGCACCAATGTCCCTCCTGTCGACGAGGTTGATCTTGAAGATGTAGACCCAGCAGAAGATGACCTAGACGCGATGCTAGGGCGCAAGAAGACTGTCAAAGATGCGAGTGGGAAGATAGTGACTGAGGAGCTCAAACCGGTTGCTCCACCCGTCACGTTTGCCCCTTACTACGCCCGAGACCATTCACCGAAATGGCACGTCTTCTTATCAGACAGCAAGCAAGGGAGAATGGCAGTGCCCCCTTTTACTTTTACAACGTTTGACAAACCAATATTTACACCTGACGGCAAACCTACATACCACATGCAGACCCTGAAGGCACAATTTGCCGCGCCCCCCCCAAGCCGGCAATTACACCTTTGTTATGCACCTTGTATGCGACAGCTACGTCGGTTTCGACACAAAGATGGAGGTTACGCTAGCTGTGGAAGAAGCCAGCAAGGCAGCCCAAATGGCGGCGGAGGATGAAATTAGCGAACCTGAAGAGGGTGAGTCCATCGAACCTCTACTAGTGTTTACCTCTTACTAATGTCTCGCAGATTCGCTTGCCGGCCAGATGAGCGTCCTAAAAGGCGGCTCCGTTGCTAAGCGGAAGGTGGATGAAGAATCCGATGACGAAAGCGGTACCGAGGAAGAGGAGTCGGATACCAGTGCCACCAACACCGACACGGAAGATGAGTCTTAAAGTAATACAAACCATATGATTTATTTTAACACACATTTTATGGCACAGCCTAACCTTAAGAGCAGAGGCCGCCCCATCTAGATTCTATATACCCCTCTATATATTATATAGCAAAAAGGGGGCACAATACGCTTTGTAGTATTTGCAACACCAGCGCGTGTATTGCGATTAAAAAGCATGGGTCGGCGAATTCGGCGTTGGGGTGCTTGTGCATTTGGCAATACAGGCGATAATCCGCCGGCCACGCATATGCCTACGTATGTAGGTTGTAGTGTAGGAAGAAAACAGATATACAATTTAGGTTATACGATGTAACACTTCTACCTTGCTGGGGCGACTTGGGATGTCTGCGTTCTGCATAGCTTTATCAAAATAGAGTAGGGCTAGCTTTGATGTCTTCAAGTTTGGTGTCAGTCACGAAGAGTATTGATACTATTGTAGCTACTGGTTTAGGATATCTATCGACTTTACTTCGAGGGGAGTATTTACAACTCGCTGCAGAAAGCTCTGCTTACTCTATAGCTAGTAACTGTCGTGTTGTAGTCGCCGCGTGCTATGTCTGGCCTCGACCCAATAGGCGTTGTCAAGAATAACGAGCTAGCTAGGCTAAGATGGTCACCGTGTTGTAAATTTTAGAAAGATGTTTAGAAGCGCGTTAACGTTTTTGAAGCCCATGAGGGGTCCTCTAGCACAGCATGGTACTGTTAATATTTACCAAATATGCTTCCGCAACCAGGCCGCGCAATAGACTCGTCCAGTGATCATAGAAGCGTGGGTTATCAGTTTCAAAGGCAGACAAGTAACAGTTTACCATAGTTTCCCATTTCGCAGCTTCAGTTCAACAGTAACACCTAACTCCTCTTTGCTTTATTCCAGTTATTGTGTTGTCTATCAAGGTCTTTTATGGATAATGAGCGATCAAAATTGAGACAATGTCTGGGCCTGTATTAAACATATTTGTATCTCGAAACGTCAGGTTGTGACGGCCAAGAACATTGAAAACTGGTCGAAAAACGAATGAGGTGATAATCTTCCTTGGTATAAATGAAGGCGGAAGTTTCCTGTGATAGTTGAAAAGGACGCACTTCGACAACTTAGATTTATTCTCTCGAAGTAAGTTGAACCTTTAAAATCGTCTTGTCAATCCACTTTAACATAACTATACCTAATCATGGTGGCACTATGGTTTTTTTTTTCAGCATCCTATATTACTCCCCGCCCTCGCCGTCCTTCGAGGTCAAACTAAGTGCGCCAGAAATTATGAGTTTACTCATAGCGAGTCAGCCCGATTCGTCCATGTAGCGTATGGAAAATGCGTACAAGCGCGCCATGGAAGATCCGATTACATTTCCCCGTGGAGGACGTCAACATGGACACGATATATGCGAGCCTACAAGTTTCTTCGCCTTATTTGGAATATCCTATTAGCGTCTAGCATGTTTGAACTGTATGCGTCCTGTTGGCTCCTTCAGTTTGGCTTCATCCTTTCGTAGTAGGTGTGCTCTATCGTAGTCGTCAACCATTTGCTCAGCGTTTTGCATCAGCACTAAACGCGGATAGTATTGATCGTGGACTGGCGAGTATCCTTTCCATCAGACTAGGTACTCCAATAGTGGTCGTCCACCTTGCCTAGACACTCGTCTATCAACGAGTTTTTTTNATCTCATATGATTGCCATTCATCATCGGCTCCATCTACGTATATCTGACCAGGATTAGGTCTTCTCCGGTTGTATGGATCTTTTGTCCGTGTTTTGCTGAGGAACATTATCGGCTGTATCTTGTCGATTGGTATTGGTATGGTGGTCGCTGAGGCACAATCGTGTTCCTGTTCTACGCTACACGACCTACGGAATCACCAACATGCGAGCCAAACATCGTAAACTACCTACATAAAGTAGCATAGATTCCTCCGAATAAACATGAACAGCCTGTATAACGCTGTTTATTCGGATTATCACTAAGTCAAAGTACCAAGGTACCTCCCGTTGCCCCAGCGGTTACCTACCCAGCCTTATATATCGCAACAACCCCTCCCTCCCTCAGCGAAGTAGCAGACATTCGTAGTTCTGTAGTTACCTACTGGTATCCTCTTGAGGGCCCCAAGAGGACCAGCTTCGCTTAGATACCTTTTTTGCAGGTTTGTGGTTCGAGTCCCTATTGCACCACTTTATTTTCACCCATATCGCATGCTTTTCTTCTTCTTCTTTTTTTTTTTTTTTTTGTTGCTNGCAAATGTAAATCTAAGAATTCGGTGCTATTTCTTCTAATGTGTTGTAGTAAATAGTTGATTTATTGGAGCTTTGATTGAGTAATAACGTATGAAAGCCTTAACAACACTTTNCAAGTCTAGCGAGGCTGAAACTTGAATTGTGGCGAGCACCCGTTGGCGTTGGACGGTTCATTACCAGAACACTCGGGGTTACTTGCGGCTTAACGAGGTTTACTAGACTTGTTTTAATAATCACAGAGCTTTCTCCTCTACGTAGAACCAACCACGATCTACCATAGGAGCGTCTACACCCCATACACGTGCATATGTCGAGCTGCGATTCTGAGACGTTTCTGCCCTAATGTTCCTGATCTTAGGCGCGAAGACACAAAAATCTTAACTTCAAGGTCGAGTTTGAATCACTGTCTCAGTTGGATTGTGAAACGTTGACATGATCTAGTACGGGTCCGGAAGGAACATCTTCCAAAAGCGTAGCCAGTCAGCTACATATAAACCCAGTAATGGTAGCCACGAAGACTCTGTATTTATACAAATAGAAGTAGTTCCGCCTTGGTGCCTTCAAACAATGCAGTGAAAAGATGTGCACGCCTTTCGCCCCAGTGATCCGCTGCTATGCTGCGCCAGGCTGTGATTATATATACAGCCAAAGTCTCCTCGGTACGTCGACGTCCATTACTTATTAGAGGCGCTCAGCAGACCCTGATACCGCACACCTCAACGCCCTTGCCCTCTACATACGCCTGGCGACCGAAGTACGTCTTCAGCAGCTCCTTCACAAACTCGGCATCCGAAGCGCTCCAGATATCGAGGCCCATCCTCTTCATTACCTCCGAGTCGATTTGCACGCCGGGCCCTTGCACGTCGTCGTCGTCAACGTCGAGTAACCCATCATCCTCCTCCGTCGGGCTTTCGTCTTCTAGGCCGGCGTCGCCCGTATTATCAATCGCATCGGCTAGAGAGCCGAGGAGCTGCGTTGTCAACCTGTGGAAATAAGATATGATGGCGAGCTCGACGCGGGCTTCGTCTAACTCTAGTGGTGCCGAAGCGGAGGCTGTTGTGGACGATCGCCTCGGCGTAAGCGATGATATGGATGCGGCGATGTCTGATGTC
>JAPUUL010001368.1:0-10044 GCA_029590625.1 Lasiodiplodia mahajangana | reverse complement strand
CCCCTAGAAAAGGCTGTCCTAGAGAGCATGGTGAGGGTGGTTTGCCGGGGAGGGTTGGCAATTGGAGTCGAACGACAACACTTTCTTCCGTCGGGCCAGAGGTGGAAGCTTGGAGGAGCAAAAAGATGGCTCACTTCCGGTAGATTTTCGGTAACAAGCCACAGCTGGGTCCCCGGTCTTGGGCGGAAGCTCTCGCCAAAGGTAACTTTTTGGACCAATGGGAGGCCGTGCATTGCATAAAGCTGACCTCAAGCCGTAAACAGCCATCCGTGATCTAACCAAGGATTATAGTGCAAGTAATGCGCTGATTCTAGATTACTGATCTAATTAGCTCTCTCTCACTATATCTACTAATCCATGAACGTAGGTTCAGCGCTTTATCACGAACTACTATCACTCCTTAACTAATGGCTATCTTTTGAATTGGTTTCTGCGCCCGGGATATCTTGCTTGTGGCCTTGCGCTTAAGTATTTGTATTTAGCTATATGACTAAAATCAACTCTGCCAGTGCTTTTTTAAGTAATTCCCTGCTTCGTTGTAAAAATGAGGCAGCAGAAGTTATGATTGAGGGGTATGAGAGCACTCGGCCTACCTATGAAAAATATGTGTTTCACGCTACACCACAATTTTGCCTTAAGATAGATGCATGCTTAATAGGTAGAATATAATTAGTGACACGTTAAACGTTCATCAAGGCCATACTATGCACATAGGATGAAAGAGGACATAGAGCTTTAAATAAATTAACGATTACTAGGCTTGAAAATGAACCGCTGTTTTTTTGCGTTTACTGTTAGAAATTATATGCGTAAACTTCTTGTGCAAGGGCAAGAGAATAGAAAAAAAGACAAAGACAAGCAAATTAGTGCATTCTTACACATAAATACACCCTCCTAATGAAACTTACGTTTTCCCTTTACTTACTTTTCTGGTGTATGTTATAAAGAACCAAACATGGGGTTTTCTCACTGGAGAGCTCCTGTAATGGCCCCGGATGAGGGAAGGGGAGAGGGAAGAGAGGTATATGATATAATGGTTGGTCTGGGGAATGAATCGTAATTACTCTAACATGAGTAATAAGCATGGCGCTGTTTGTTACTAACTTGAAATGAGCGCAAAATAAAATGAAGCTTAAAAACGGCCAACAAAGTTTCCAATACTCGGTGTATGGATCTGTTGAGTTCTCCGAATACATGTAAAATTATTTGTAAACTATTTAGGCCTCCTCATGATTACTTATAACTCATTGTTGTAGGCAGCCGAAGATCAGCACATTAGCAGCAACTACTTAGTACATGATAGATACTTTACTACTAGAATAGCTTTCATTGGCTGAAAATGATGGCTGTCAGACAAGGTTATTTATATGAGCTAAGGTACCAGCCCGTAGGTACAGTTCAGGCAGGCGCCCACCACTACCTCCTCTCCCCATAGTTTGGTGGGGGACGGTGCTTGGAGTTGCATGAGCCAAAAAGTTCCCCGCTCTAGAAAAAAAAAGTTCCGACCTTCGACTTATAGTCTAGATTTAAATAATCTGAAGCTGGCACAGCACCGCGCATATTCTCCCAAATCACACAAAACACAGAACACTCAACCTGATACACGTTGCGACGCATTCCGACAACTCTAGCCACCCAGACTATCAATGAAGCCACGGTAGCAATCGTGGCTGCTCTAGAGATAGTGAGAGGATCTCTAGAAGCCTTCCCCTCAATTCGCGCGCGCGCATCCAATCCGAAGCCCTTCGCTGCACAGCCTGCAATCACCTAACCACTATGCTAGTAGTGAGTCACCCATCGATATACAGATTGCGCAAAACATTCTGCGAAGAACTATACTGACCCCTTCGCCTCATGGCTTTGCAGACAAGAAACGCTGCAGAGCTTTGCGCTTTGCTCGTGAACGAGCTATACGGTCAACTTCCCTCGGTGCGCCTCTCCTACCCCTATCCTTGCCTGTCGCCCTGCACCCAACTGTTGCGCTTACAATTCGGAAAACTGCAGCGTATAGTAGCCGCCCTTCTCGCGAGAGGCCGATCAAACGTCAGGGACCTCGTGGTTCATACCTCGCTGAATCCTACTCAAGTTCGCCATGGTCTTGCCCTCGTGATCCAGCATAACCTCGTGTTCTACCAGACCGACCACGAGACCGCCATCACAACCTACGAAGCAAACCCCCAAGCCTCCTATCATCTTGTCCGAGTCGGGAAAATCCTTGATATAATTGATAGAAAATATGGAGCAATGGCGAAGAATATAGCCAACGACCTTTTAATGCTTGGCCACGTCGAGATTAGTCAACTTGTTCGGTACCATAGACTAAAACATGGTCGCAAAAAGGTAGCAATCAACGGAGAGAGAAACCACGGTTACGATCTCGAGAACGGCGACGTTGATGACGCCGAAGACCCTAACGACCCGTTCGATGATGACTCACTCTACGTAAACGGCAATGCCAACGGCAACGGTATACTAGATGATGCAAAGCCCATCGAGGCTGATGAAATCTATGATACCATGGCGCAGCTCATTGCTGCTGGTGTCGTCGAATCCGTTTCTACCACAATGCTTCAAGCTCCCCAGGATCTCAAGGCCAGCGTGGAGCAAGAATGCATGAAGGAATTCCCCAACGGTATTAGAGGTGCTAAGGTGACGAGCGAGTTTGATATGATGGTAAAATCGCAACTGAAGGCAATTGGGGCAGAGCGCGCAACTATAAAGCGAAAGCTACAAGATAGCGCCTTGTATGAACCAAGCAATATTAAACGCCGGAAACTGGCCAATGGAGGGATGTCCAACGGATTCGCAGGAGACAGTGGGGGTTCTATCCTGCGCGACGAGGTGAGTATTCGACCTCCTTTTAGCCATCGCCTCTTTGCTAACGCCTTGCCTCGTAGTCCAATACAGTTGTTCGGCTGAATTTCGACAAATGTTTGGTGGAACTCCGAAACCAAAAACTCATCGATCATGTGGAAGATTTCGTCGGCGAAACTACTGCACAAGTCTTCGCAGCATTATTGGCTTCCTTGTGTAGAAAAGTGTATAGATGCCAGCACGATCAGTATACAATTATGACCGAAGAGGAGGAAGAAACCTATTTCGCCGGTGTCCGTGTTACTACCGAGGAGGTTTTCGACCATTTGTGTCCTACTGTCGACGTGGCAACCGGTATCGGAACTGCATCGGAGGATGACATTGACATACGGTTCGCGGAGAAGATCCGAAAGTATCCACCTCAAGTCCAGGGCTCGCATCTTAACGGAACTCTTGAAGGAGAGGAAGTCCTAGGCTCCGATGACGAAGATTACGACCACACGGGCGAACGCCCGAAGGAGCCATACGTTAACGGGCACCGCCACGGTTCGATCACTCAGAATGGCACAAAATCCAATGGCGATCATTCTAGGGAGAGCCAGTCATCTCGCAGTGAGCAAATGCGTCAAATGCGCCAGCACTTACTCATACTTGCCGAAGCCAAACAGTTATTCGTCCGGCATTGTGGGCAAAACGAATGGACAGTTGACTTCGGTCCTCTCATCCAACAACTACGATATGCGGAGTTGGATACAATGATAGAGGATAACTTTGGACGCCACGGCTTAAGACTCACACGAATACTCAGAGAAAAAGGAAAGCTTGATGACAAGACCCTCCCGGCAATGGCCCTCATGAGAAAACCAGATGTACATGTCAAAATGGCAGAGATGGAGATGGCAGGTTTCCTAGAAGTGCAAGAAGTGCCTCGTGACAACAACCGAGCCGCCAACCGAACCATGTTCTTCTGGTTTTTTGACGAGGCTAGGACGCTGAAACGAGTTCTAGACAACGCATACAAGTCCATGGTGCGATGCCTAGAGCGGCTAGAGGTTGAGCGGTATAAGAAGAAGAGTGTATTTGCGGTCGCTGACCGAAAAGATGTTCAAGGTAAGGAGGAAGAAATGCTGAGGGGGGATGTTTACAACGAGTACTTGGAGTACCTTGAAATTGAGAAGAAGCTTCTCAGCCAGGTATCCAAATTAGACGATCTTGTCTCTATCTTCCAAGACTTCTAAGCTTAGCATCAAGCTAGAATGGTAGCAAGACGGAAACAAGATTTGAATTGCATTGCATGGCGGCGTTAGGGGAGATGGCTGACTCAACACCATCTAATATATCTTGTACAATATCACTAGCTATTGCTCTTCTACCGTGGAGATTGTTGCCATTATTAGCATCTATCAAAAGCGCTTTCTTGGTCGAAAAGTAGGAATGGTAACTAATTTCGACGAGGCCAGTTTGCTCGACATTTATGTTAAAGTCTTAGAAAACATACTACATATAGTGCATGTGTATGTCTTTACAGAATCTCTAGAGTGTATACTAAGCGATGGAGAGTGTGGTATTGATGTTGGAGATATTGAAATGGAGTCGGGCGTTCCGTGGAGGTTTGGCGGTTTGGAGGTTTGTCGATGGAGAGAGCAGGTACCTGAGCAAGGTGAGAGATGGGTAGGGATTCGTAGGTACCTATGTGGGGTATTGCGCGAAAGCTCGGAAGGGTTTGTCGAGCTCTGACTCTCGGATGGACCCATCTGATTGGTTCTGGCGGGGTTCGCACGAGTTGGACCCCTGCTAGCTGCGATTTCGCCGGTGCGCATTCGCAACCTTAGAGCTCGATAAAAATTATCGATAGCATCCATCCCACCCCAGCTCTTCGAATTTTTGTTTCGCAACCATCCTCGACTCCGGCTCCGTCTCCCCTCGTTTCCGCCTAGACATTCGCTGGCTGAGCTTGCGTAGATTCGTTACGGGCTATTGTTAGAAATAATATTCCTTCTTCAAGTTTTTGTTTTTAATTTTAATAATTATTAGCCGCAGAAGCGTCGCTTTCCGCATACAAACGAACTACAATGGCGCCCATGGTCACTGGCAAGGAGAAGGAGTCGAATGTGGCTCGCCTATTGGGATCCGGTATGTATCGGAAACACTCATTTTGAAGCCTGCTTCTCTAACCTATATTAGGCTCTGCCGGAATCGCCGAATTGGCTGTCTTCCACCCCGTACGTACCGACGAAACACGAAGGTCCGCTGTTGACTAACATGGTCCAAGGTCGACACAATTGCAAAGCGTTTGATGAGCAATCAAACAAGGGTATGAACAACTAATACGGCCTCAGGGCTTCTACGAGAAGGAGACTCGTTGCTAAAACCTCGACAAGATTGCCAACGCTGGCGAGTTGAACAAGGTCATTTTCAAGGATTACGCCGCTGCCCCTCTCGGAAAGAAGTTTTTCTCTTTATTCCCCGGTCTGGGATATGCCGCGGGGTACAAAGTACGTCTTTCTCGGACTTATCGCCGGGGGGGNCTATTCGGCTTATCAACGTGTTAGGTTTCGCAAAGAATCTACAAGTACGGTGGTCAGCCGATAGCGCGCGACTACCTAGCTACTCATTATGGCAAGGACTTTGAGGGTGCTTTCGGCAAGAAGACAGGCAAGGCCATCATGCACTCAACGGCTGGAAGGTAAAGTGGCTCAACATCTCGATGCCAATGTCCGTTTCTGACATTCTGTAGTTTGATTGGTATTGGCGAGATCGTCCTCCTACCGCTCGATGTCCTGAAGATTAAGCGCCAGACAAACCCCGATGCGTTCCGTGGTCGCGGCATCTTTAAGATTATTGCCGATGAGGGCTTCGGTTTGTACAGAGGGTGGGGATGGACAGCGGCGCGAAATGCACCCGGTTCCTTTGCGGTATGTGTGTTCGTGTCATTGCCCAGCGCCTTAGGTCTAACACGATATAGCTTTTCGGTGGTTCGGCCTTCACTAAGGAATATGTTTTCGCTCTCAGCGATTATAATAAGGCGACATGGTTCCAGAATTTCATCGCATCGATCGCCGGTGCTTCCGCATCTCTTGTTGTCTCCGCCCCATTGGACGTTATCAAGACCCGTATCCAGAACAGGAACTTCGAGAACCCCGAGAGTGGTTTCCGGATTTTGTCCAACATGGCCAAGAACGAAGGTCTCTCAAGTTTCTTCAAGGGCTTAGTCCCTAAGGTAAATCTACCGCGTCTAATTTTTTCCGCGCCGGCATTACTAACAGTTTCCCGTGCAGCTGCTCATGACAGGACCCAAGCTTGTCTTCTCATTCTGGCTCGCGCAGACACTCATCCCCGCATTTGACACGATGTTAAAATAACTGGGTAGAGGCATGTAGGCGAGGTATTGGCTTGATGGAAAATGTAAGACTAGATATGAGGGTACGAGATATAGAGCATGTATATAATAGGTAAAGCCGGCGTTTGTAGGAAATGACCTCTCATGCGCTTTGATTCGAGATTTGGTGTACGTATCTCCCTAGAAGTTAGAAAAGTACTCGACTCACAAAAATGACGATGGGGACTGATCACGAAGGACATTGATATGAAAAGAGTGATTCCCGGTGCGCAAGGATCTAGGCAGGCCACGCGCCAAAGATGCACCGTTCCGGATGCATGATCTAACTCATCTTAAGAAAACTGACCATTATGCCAGACCGTTGCGGTTAAATGGAAAATATGAGTTTCGGTTTTCTAACAGCTTATTGATATTTTTAAACCAGTAGAGGTACCCAAGGTAGGAAGTCATCGTCCATGAAAAAAGGATGGCTACGAGAAGACGTACACGGAACTGCTTAGCGACATTATACATACACGCGACCTCGCCCGGAAACAGTTGCCGGGATTCAATCAGAAAGGTCTCCTGTGTGGTCGTCATATGTACATCGCTGTAGTTTCAAGTAGCGTCTACGAGTTTGTAATTGCATCTGACAGGAGTCGATAATTGAATTGGTTCCAGGAAGAAGCGTCTTATTGCCCAATACAGCGATTGGCTCATTCGGAAACACTGCGTCATGATTGGCTATTACCAGGATTAGATGACCCTCAACCCTTCGATCGGGGAGAGAAGTAGCAGTAGGTGATGGATGGGATGATTGCTAGGACTTCTCACGATCGAGTACATTATTATCGATTCGGATTGCTCTCACGGGTCCTGTACAATTCCGACGTCCCGGGGACATAGATAGTTAAAAGCCCCAGCTTGTCGCGTTATGGACCAGAGAATGGAATACAGTCTACATATATATTCACCACAGTCCAGAACTGGACTACCCTCACACGAAAAGAAAGAAGATTAAACCCCTTATGATTCCGATCCAACGACATCTAAAACGATGCCCAAGAAGGAACAAGGCTTTTAATTCGTTCGACCGTACAAACTTCGCCCATAGTTCAAACCACCAACATCACAACTCGACGTTCATCCCACGTTTAGACGTTCAATCTTGACAAGCAGCCCAAAGATGGGGGGCCATTTCTCAAGCATGTTGACTCAGTTCTTTCCGCCCAAGCCAAAATTCACTGAGAAGAATGTCCCCGACCTCAGCGGCAAGGTAGGTTCGCCAAGCGTAGAAAAACGATCCTATATGTAAGTGTTACAGCTAACTGTCTCATCTTTCTTAGGTTTACCTTGTTACTGGGTCAAACACCGGTGTGGGAAAGCAACTGGCCCGTCTCCTATATTCTAAGAACGCCAAAGTGTACATCGCCGCCCGTTCGGAGGGTAAGGCAAATAAGGCAATTGAAGACATCCAAAACAGTCATCCATCATCGGCCGGTACTTTAACTTTCTTACAAATTGACCTCAATGATCTGTCCTCAGTTAAGACTGCTGCAGAAAAGTTCCTCTTCATGGAGACGAAGCTTCACGTTCTATTCAACAACGCGGGGGTTCAGAACACCAACAAAGGTGCAAATACAGCTCAAGGCTACGAACACCATTTGGGAATCAATACTGTAGCTCCGTTTTTATTCACCAAGCTTCTAACGCCGATCCTCGCCAACACTGCTCGGGCCGAGTCATCGACTCCGGGCTCTGTGCGAGTGATCTGGGTCAGTTCTCAAGGTGCGGAGCTAAGCGGATTGAAGTCAATTGGCCTTGACATCAACAACTTGGATTATCACCGTGACGAATCGGACCTTATGAAGTACTCCATTAGTAAAGTTGGGAATTGGCTACACGGCGTGGAATATGCTAAGCGACACAAATCCGATGGCATCATTAGCATTCCACTCAACCCAGGAAATCTGACATCTGACCTTTATCGCGAGAACACGAACATGGGCATCGCCGTAGCTGCAACGTTAGTAGGTTATCCCCCGGTCAATGGCGCTTACACGCAACTATACGCCGGGCTGTCGCCGGACATCACGATTGACAAGACAGGAAGCTGGGGTAAGTAAAACAGGCCCGTCGCCGTAACAAGCGATTCAATTTGCTGATCCGAGTTTACTTAGTCATTCCCTTCGGACGCATCTCTGAGATTCGAAAAGACCTACAAGAAGCGACACGATCAGGAGCAGAGGGCGGTAATGGGACTGCCGCAAACTTCTGGGACTGGACAGAAGAACAGGTCAGGGACTATGTTTAATGTTTGAAGTATGCTATCCTCATTCTACGGTCAGGCATATCAAACTTATAAAGGCATATTAGGGGGGTAAGCGGCGCGATTGATGTAATTACGGGACTAAGTTACCGTTCAGCTGGAGATGTAATACAAATACCTTTTTTTAAAGGGTGTATAAGTATTTTGATTTGGCTCACTAGCAGACCTTCCCTAAAGTCGAGGTTGATCAGTATTCGATGCATACTTGTACTTGGCTTAGTAAGTAGGAGTTAGAAGGATCGTAAGCTTTAGCGGGCTGGATTATAGCCAACTGCTAGGTTGCAATACTTCTAGTCAATCTATGCTTGTTGACCCAGAATAAGAGATCGTTGAGTTTTGGTTGTCGTTTCTCGTCATCTGTATATCTCGGTAAATCGCAACTTATAATCAGAGCGTCAACCTGCAAAGTGGGATTTTAATCCAAGACTCCAGACGAGGCAACAACTCGCATGGTTGAAGAAACTCGATAGCTACTTGATTTAATGCATACGAGTCCATCCTGTGGCATTTCGTGAGTCTCTTTCCCAGATGACACTTGATTTAGACATAGCCGGTGACATCATACTAATACGGGCTGGGCTCACAAATATCCGGCAGCCCAACTATTAATACAATTCGGCTTGGAAGCTAAAGCTTGCGCTAGGAGGTACTTTGTGGTATAATGTCAACAACATATTACATGGTATACCGAGATCTAAGCTCCCCTCGATGTCCCTAAAACACGCTACCGTAAAATAATCTTGTTGGAGTAGTGAATGAATTGTTGTTGGAAGCGTATTACTTCGGATCGCTGCTTGTTGATAGTACCTAGGTAGTATACGATTGGTACCTAAAAGGTGAGTTTGGGATGCGCCAATATCAAGAGCTAGCGGTATCGGGCACATCAGTTGGCCTATCTAGGAAATGTATCATTCACTAGCGTGCTTTCAGGGCGCTTGGCTGCAGTAATAACACCCCACTGACCCCCGCTGCTGTTAAAAAGTGTGTGCAAGAGGGCCGTGGAGTATGGTGGCCCAAGCTTCCGTTGCCCGGCCACCAGATCCGTGACGTTGCAGCGGCGCTGGGATTGGTGGGCTCTCAAGTTTTGTGTTGATAGGTATTGTCCCGCTGGTGCCAATTGCACCCGTCGTCTATCACTACGGACCCTCTTAATACTCGTATATACATACACACACATATACTTGGTCGGCTGCCCCAGTCTCCCTTCACTTCCCAGTTTATGAAAGATTATCATCACCATCATCATTGCTTTGACTGAGTTCAATTCCATCAGTCCCCTGCGGGAGGCTTAAGCTAGCCTTTTAAACATTGCCTTTGAAACACCACCACTCCATCTGTTTCCCAGACATCTGCATGCCAGTCTTTCCTTTGGGGAGTAGACACTATACGTAACCTACCTATTGTTTTCCCGGGATGCCGTCATTCGAGCGTGAAGCGCCGTCCGACCGGCATCTGAGACACCAACATTCTGCGTCGTCAAGCGCTCTTGTGCCAATGTAAGTTTACCTATCCCAATCAAACTCCGCGACGACGCCGCCGCAACCATGTCCTTATTCCGTCGGCTCACCAAAAGTCACAGGTG
>JAPUUL010001367.1:0-10045 GCA_029590625.1 Lasiodiplodia mahajangana | reverse complement strand
GTAGGCTACGAGCTCGCTGCTATGGCTGTGCGCAAAGTCCATCAGTCCAGACGCCAAGCTCTGAAACTCGGGCAGAAGCGAAGACGGTAGCACGGCTGCGACCGCGCAGAGCTGCGACTGGTGGCTCTCGGCGTCACCGATGGTAAACGCGGGGATTTGCGTATTGGAGGCGATGAAGGAGAGAATCGCAGTAGGTGTTGCAGGAGCCTCTGTGATTAAACCCGAAAAGACGCTTAATGCTGAAGAGCAGGCTGGACTGTCTGACTTTTGAGACAGTGATGTACCCGCAAGAGCGGCTGCCAAGAGAAGGGCTTTAATGCTATACATATTGCTTCGAGGATTTTTAAACTATTAATTATAGTATAGTAAGGAAGTAGGTAAGAGTAAAGGTTGTAAGGACGTGTTCAAAGCATTATGTCGGTTTAAACGGCGAGTTTTATATTTTCCGGAGTTTGGATTAACACCTTGCACCTAGATGCTACCATGAATATGTCGTGATCTTGTTTCCAACGACGCGCCCGTTCCGCTGCAGAGTAATTGTCAACCATTTCTCCACTCCTCATACTATGTATTTGGTTTTTCAATTGGAAGCCTTGGCGTAATGTTGATTGATAATATCTACTCCATATTTAAGGCTACGGAGGTACCTAACGTCTCCACGCCGTTACCAGGGTATTTGTCATTAACAATTCCTGGGTATAAGGTTTTACGATCTTAACTCCAGACCCTCCTTTCTCCCCAGTCCTCATACTTATGGGGGACACTTAGCAGCATACTATTATGCATGGGGTGAGCGGTGCTGATTACAAAGGCGGTGATAGGCATTTCTAATCAGCTATCGCGAGTTGGCCCGCGTGCCCGGACGAGCCTCTAGGTAGCGCCAGAGAGGCGGGCCAACTCCCTACACTTCTCTTCGCGTAATTATTTAATATTTTTAAAGGATGATTACCAGATATCAAGACGTCACGTATTATTTTTCCAAGAGAGTTGGAGCTCTAGTTGTAAAAGAAGAGTGTGTTTTCTTAAAGCTACGCCATCAACTTCCCTCACACGCATTTTACAAAATCCACAATTCCAACCCCTTATTGGCTACACGCGATACTTTCACGAGCCGTGTTTTGGTCTTGTGAACAAAAAGGAGGAGGCCGCAGGTACCGCATCGGGGAATACGGAGAGTTTTGGACACCCTAGGCAAAGAATGAACAAAAGATCTTAGTTTGCCTATGCCTTTTTGCTTAGCCTTAGGCCAAGATGGAATCGATGAAATTCCTCGCTCACAAGTCTTCTGACTGCTGGGGATTCTAATCTTATTGGCTTACTTCGGACAACACAACGACGCAAAATCAGTTTTCGAGGTCTTTATAACAATGGAGGGTGGTCAACGGATGGATTGGCCGTTTTAGTTGGGTTACCCTCTGTTATTAGCACCCTAGTAGGTGTAGACTGCGGTTCACATGGCTGAGGAGATTTAGTCAGCCGCGACTGTCAGGACCCTTCATACGTATGGTGGGTAATAGACTCTTGTTGTTGCGCGAGGCCCCTAAATCCTCTCTGCGTACTGCCCTACCCATATACAGGAATGCCTCCTTTGTTCACCTCTCCCTATACTCCACGATCACTTCTTCTAGTGTAGCCGTGGTCACATCTCTCTGTGTAGCCTTGTGGCATAGACATTTACTTCTATGGGGTTTAGTGGCACTCCGAAACTAGTGGCCAGAACGGGCCACAACCGTCGGACTGGGTCACTTCTCGAATAATGCCTGTCCTTCTGACCGGTCTCCTTGATCCGCTGGATCGCGTTGGAAGCACAGTCCTGATCAACACCCTACCAGGGTTCATTGGAATATTCAGACAGGCCTTCCCGAGTCTCCCAGACGGTAGACAGACGATGGGTTCAGAACCTTCACCGAACAAGCAGGAAGTCTTCCCAAGGGTAAGTTAATTTGTGGAGCGGGAATAGGGATTCTGGGTGGTACTGCAGACACGACAGGCGAAGGGATTCTGGATGGTACAGGCGCCATAACACGTGAGGAAACTCAGCATTCCGTCCTTCCACAGTTGCGCGACAGCTGGGGCATGTCCTGACTCTCTGTATTAACCAGTGAGCTATGCATTCAACATGGAACGGGTGTCGGCGCGGAAGGACCGAGACTCGAGTTCCCAGCGGAAGCGCATCAGTGCAGGTGGCACATAGTTCCTCAGCTGCTTCACTCAAGATGCCTCTTCCCATTCGTTCATTGTACAACGTATTGATGACATAGTCATCAGCTGGGTTAAGGTATTGTTCGGCTTCATCGGCTGGGTTAGGTACCCGATCATGGTAGATGTTTCCAGGCTCGGGCTCGGGCTCGTCCGGCATCGCAAGCAATATATGGCCCCAGATGACCCAGAAATCATCGGCAAATGGAGTAAGGATCGGAAGAATTTAAGCGTAACCTTCGGCTGGGGCACGAAGACGAGGTTGGCCCCAAGTCTTATACTGTTGCGAAAAGAGGGGCAACAATAGGGTCTTAGACGATATTTGAGTTGTGCAAGACACACGTGATTCCACTTCTTGAGCCACGGAGATGAAGGGGCACTTGAAGGGATACAAACGGTATTTTCTCTCAAAACGGACTCTCTTTTCCCCTTGGGACGGATACCTACGAAGGCAAATCATGGTATGCATCAACTAACACGACTCAACAAGACCACTCCTATGTCAGCTCGACCACAGAGGATGGTGTCTGTCTCCGCTCGGCCTTTCCCCTGTGAACGGTCTCATGGTCAGAGCCCTGGACATCGCAGATGTTGCAACAGTTCTTTCTTAACTTGGACTAAAGATGACGAAGAAGCGATGGAGTTGGTAACTAGGGTATTTACCACGGGAGCCATCCAAAACAGTGTCCGCTGTACCAGCCTATACTCGAGCCTTTAAGAAGTTTCCTCCTTATAAAACACAGGTCACTTGATATAGCAGCACATGGGAGGCTCCTGTGGACCAAGTCAAATGCTCTAGGTGTAAAGCGGAGAAGACCGCTATTTGCGGGTCTTGCGGCCAATGTGTCGAATGCTGCGATTACTAGATCGAATACGGAGGCCCCAAACGTCGTTATTGCGGACGGGACGGGAAGACAGTTAGGGGGCTTAGGAGGCAGGGTCGTTCACATTACGGGAGCCAGCGGTGGCGTGAATGGTCAGGGGCGAGGAGATTTCCTTTTGTTCTGGCACTGCCACACTCATTTAAATTCTCTTAACTCTTATCACCACCACACTCGTTGAGATACTGTCGCTGTATATAGCCATGATAAAACCTACAGGTTCAAATCCAAATTGCCAAAAATGAATGTCATTCTCTAAGTTGCATCGACATAGCACCGAGTTACCGGCTCATAGCCCTAGGAGTACTGACAAGTTACCGGATTACAGGGCCAGGCGCTAAGACTAGAAGATTTTCAGTGCCTTCATTGCTACGTACACAATTTTTGCGATTCCAAACCGTGTATCCAGGTAGCTATAATGGTTATAATGGTTTAATCGTTATCAAGACGTCTAGTGCCTTGCCCTTTCCTTGCACCCAGTTATATATACACAATAGAGTCGGTGATAGTATCCAGGTAGCTATTTACTTACATAGATACTTTATTACTATTCAGGTAAGTCTTGATAACTAACTATGTTATGCTGGATATGTGATATAGGTGCTAAATTTTCGAGGTTCCTATTCTTCTATTCCATTACATGAAAAAGAGGCTTCCAGTCAAGCTATGAGCTAGATTATCATGATCGGTAGCCTTAGCCATTGTGCGTCTATTCGGTATATATAGTAATCTCTTGTCACGATACCACATGGTGCCTCCTCTAGGGCAAAGGATATATGTGTACATAGTTTGGGTAATAATTTGATCAATCAATGCACCACCATTACCCATCAATTCTAGTAAATATGGACAACTGGAATAATGAGCTCCCTAGCTTTAGGCTCTCGGACTTGGCCAAAAACTTCGCGCCCTCATAGCCTTTCCACATTTGCTTCGTCCTTGGAGATTCTGGATCAGCGTATAGCCCGCTAGAGAAGACAAGCGTTAGCCGGAACCACTGCAGTAGGAACGGGATTACATACTGCAGCTCGTTGAAGACTTGGGCGCCTGTTCTTTCAAGGCAGATAATGGCGACTGGCCGCGCGAGGTCTGCGATAATCTGCTTTACTGGTGCGGAAACGAAGGGTGAGAACACAATAGACTCGTCATCCAATTCCGCAAAGCCTCCGGCGCCATGTTCCCCAACAACCTCGAAGCCAATTGTTCATAACATATCTTTCGTCTCATCCACGTACGCCGGGTCTTGGGTAAGCAGTTTCACTCCCATGTCCCCAGGTTTAGCATAATAACGTGTAATATCGGCCACCGTCAACGCCATCGCATGCTGTAGAAAGGGCCCTTCTACAACGCTCGTTTCCGGCTGCTGTTGGCCTTCGGGCCGATTTTCGTTCTCTATCCTCCACCCATCGGAGGGCTTGTAGTTCATGTCGCCCAGACCGAAGCAAACAATCTTAGTCACTTTCTTCGCATTCCCATCCCCACCTAAGATCTTACGAAATTGAGACTTCAAGGCCTCGCAACTCGGACTCTCGTCCTACACCCTCTTCTTAGCTTCGAAGAGCGATTGCGCATTCTCGATTGGCCCCCCGTAGTTGCGCACCGTCTGGTTACGCCAGTCGATGAAATACGTGCAATTGCTTAGCTCGGGTGGGACGTCAGGGGCGGAACGGACGAGCTGCCAGTACTCTTGAAACTTGACGTATGGCTCCCTACAAGGCAGAATTCGCTCGTTAGTGTGATATCCTTACAGATCGTTATAAAAGAACAGGTAGTAAGCCCTACCAGATCGGCCGCTGAACTCCAAACATGGGATTCTTAATGTGGACTATACTGCCGTCGATACGGCGAACTGTGAACTTCTCAGCGGTACACGGTTGCGCCAGTTGTTGTTCAATATCCGCAAGATCTTCTTTCCGCCACAGCTTGGCCCCTGAGTCATACAAGTCTGCCGCGCACTGACTGCTAGTTCTCCAATGTGAACAGCCATAGCCAAGCAATGGTTCTAGGGGCCGGTCATGTTCGTCCTCGATAAGCTTTGACATGATGGGGGGNATTAACTCTCTTGGTAACACCTAATATGATGACTTACAGGAACCCTTCTAGAGTACAGGCAAGAAAGAGAAATTGTGTATGGGATTGGCTTAGGGCATCGAATTGAACTCAAGACATCTCGCGGCCATAGCCGAAAATATTTCCCCGCCTCTTAAACGAGCTGAAGCAACCAAAAACAAACAAGCATAAAGCTAACGCAGCCAACAACCAACAACCTTCGTTGTGTCTTCGTACATGTGGAGCTTGGACTATAGACCCTACGACGGTGGGCCAATCCCGACAAAACTGACTTTACCCTGCTAAGACACAATTTATAGGTCTACCACATAGATTATATGATATGTCGCCAAAATAAATCAAAAGATTTCTTTTTATTTCGCACAAGAGATCTTGTAAGAGGGCACGAAGGACAGTGGTTCATACTGCCCCCCCCTCACGGTAGTTACCGTGTGAATTACTCCATCCTAGCTACAACATCAATATTCAACTTGCCGTCTTACAAATCCTATTTCTCCACAGCTTTTATATTTAGAATCAATGTTTCTAGACTTTGTCCAAAGTTTAGCTTATACTGTTGGTTGGTTACAATACTTCGACTAAATATGACGAAAGCAGTATTATTAAATATCTACAACCAAACTTCTCTTTTTGTGCGAAGCGATAATTCCATCGCGAAATTCATCAATATTAAACCGTGGGCAAGGCATTTTGAACGTAGAAGATTGTAAGGTTGTAAAAGCGGTGCGATCAACCCCTCCTTGAGTTTTGTCGGTATTGGTATACCTGGTGCTAGGGCTCCTAGAAGTTATATTCCGAGAATTATCTAAGTTCTAGGTATTATAAAGTGGCCACACAACCAAGCTATAGGGCGGTTATACTACTAGGCTTTGATTATCTGTATAATTCTCATTCCTTCCTAATCACCTGGGAGATTTGTGGATCAATTGGTCTTCTAAACTATGCCTTTCTTCCTAGCCGTAGACCAGCATCTACTCACTCCGGGCCCCTTTCTTCCAGCACCCGTTTCTCAGGCGCTTGTTTGTGTCTCTTTTGCCTTTCTTTTATGTACCTTTCGAAGTGCATTAACTAGGGGGTTTTGATGTACCTCTTCAAGAACGATGACGGAATCTTGCTCATATGGGGTCGAGGTTGAACTAATGAGATAGGCCAGATATTTATCAAGTGCCTCCGTCTGTTGCCAGGGAACTCCGGCGTGCTTGGCAGCGACCTGGAATGCATCCTCTCCCGAGTAAACCACCTTGAACCTAGGATCAGCCCCATGATCCAACAAGAACTCCACAATATCCCACATATCGGCCGATATGGCGCACATAAGCGGCGTCCCGTTATAGCGCGTCACGGCATTTACGTCCGCTCCGTGGCGGATCAGCATATCCATCAGCGGATGCCAGTCGTCTTTGTTTTCGTTTCCGGCGGCCGACGGCTGACCTTGTGCAGTAGCGAGATGGTTTCGCCGACGACGCACCACACCGTGTAACGGTCGCGCGTAGCCGGGGTTAGCACCGTGCTCAAGAAGCATTTGGATAACAGCAAAACCACCGCTCTCCACCGCACGGTCCAAGGCCAGTCCGCATTTCCGGTCCATCGGCGGTGTTGCTCTATTTCCCCAGCCTGATCTCCTGCCATCCTGGAATGGGGCCAAGTCCGGATCGGCACCATGTGTTAGTAGAAAGAGGGTGATGTCCTCCCTGTCGAGACAGTGATTTAGCGCCACGCCAAAATGGCCATTGTTGCTGGGAACTTGCTGGTTGGGGTGATAGCCGTGCTGAATAGATATCTCGAATAGGGGCAGAGAGCACTTTGATACAGCCCCTTCTATGACGGAACCATCGAGAACAGCACCGCCCTCGTCGAGTAGATAGCGCACTACATCGACCTGATTTGCTAAGGCGGCGCAAGCCAGCCCATCTTGCACGCCAACCTGGAGTAGGACCTCTCTTTTCTCCGAAACCCATTGCTTGACCACTTCTAGCGACCCTTCCTCGCAGGCGGCAAAGAAGGGGCGCANCTTCCACCGCCGCGTAGTTACTAGGGGTGGTGATGCTGCCAATCCATTCGCTTCTCTTAGGCAATGGCGGCGGAAGCGGAGTGAGACTCGGGTCGTCCTCAAAGTAACTTTCGAGTTCCCGACGTAAAGGGGCTCGGCGGGTTTCCTCGCGCTCCTCGATTCTAGCCGTAACCTCGTTAAAGAGTTCCTGGTCGGCCTGCTGCCAGACCCCTGTTGAGTAGCGCTGCCGAAGGTCTTGGAGGAGGACTTCATCGCCATTATCGTGCTGTAGTGAGGTCGCCGAGTATTCTTTGGAGGCTGCTGCTGAATAATAAAGAAGCGGTGCTGTGCTGCCTCGGGTTTGGAGATGTCGGGATGTACGACCTCGAGGCATCGTAAAAGCCCGTTCAAGTAATGTGCGCTCCAATTATAATAGCTTTTCACATATCATAGTAAACAGCCGCTCTCGCCGGTAGCTTTCATATACTAGATAAATATAGAAAGTTTTGAGGGGATAAAAGTGTTTATCAGCTTTCAAGCTCCTATTGTCTGAGGTGACCACTGTCGACAATTTAGGTACTGTATCATTTGATGTATCTTTATACACAGTATATGTAATTAAGGAGTAACTTCGCCACCACGCAAAGGCAATGATTGTGCGGCTCCTTCTCATGTCAGATGGCCCCCAGGAAGGATGTAAGCCCCGAGGTGGAATATCGGTGCAATGTACTCCTTTGCTTGGGTGCCTTGCAGTTCGATCCGTTGATTATCTGACGCGACCTATTGGTGTCTTTTCAGACCTACCTTCCTGTAATAACAATGGAAACCTTTCGGAAAGCCCGCCCCCAAAAGCCACCTGTTACAGACTCATACGAGTCCGACACGTGATGTTATATATATATAATTACTTCAAAGGAGGATCTTTACTACCCAATCCGAGCAAATTATACATAGTTCAGATAAACCTTCTCGCTACGTCCAATCAGATAAAGTCATCGGCGCCGAGATCAATATCCGCAAGTGCCTACTCATCGTACGGAATAAGTACAACCACCCTAGCAGTAAGGATGGAGGTCCATTAGGACCACTTCCGACAAAACTAAAACATAAAATACAAAACACAAAACAGATGAACCGAGCACCCATTAAACCACCCAAACTACCTATTTATTAATTGCTGTAGTAGCTATTATAGTAGCTAAATAATCGTACGGAGGTTAAGAATTTTTTTAATTTTTTTTTTTTTTTGCTGACGTTTTGTATTGGTAGGCTGAGTACGGGCCGTATTCACGGGTCGAATACGACCGAATGCAACGATCGGTAGGCGTAAGCTATACTTAGGTAAAGCATGTGACCTCTACTACTTTATAGCTTACGCCTACCTACCTATAACAGGTCGCATTCGGCGCGTGAATGCGACCCGTACTTAGCCTATTAATACAAAACGTTAACGTTAACAACAACATAAAACTATTCTTAACTTCCGTACGATTATTTAGCTACTATAGTAGCTATTATAGCAATTAATAAATAAGTAGTTTACGTAGTTTGGGTAGTTTAGTAAATGCTGGGTACTGGGTGTTCATCTGCTTTGTGTTTTATGTTTTGTATTTTAGTTTCGTCGGAAGTGGTCCTGATGGACCTCCCTCAGTAAGGCATTATGGCTGCTAGTCTAAGCCTAAGCTGAAAGTGCTTTGGGCTGTGTTCGTTTCATGTATCAGAACTGCGTATTACGAGACGAAAGTGGAATGCTTGATTTTCTCTAGATTTACGTAAAGCTGGCCGGTCCATTACATACCTCTACCATACTTACTCTCTCCAGCTCACATAATGGAGAGAGGAAAGGCCCTTGGCATTATAGATGTTGGAATATATAAACCCCTAAACTCTTCGTCTTTGTCGGTGATAATACACCATAGCTCAAGAATTTCCTGTTCTGAACGGGGATTCATGTAGCTTCTCACGATGCCCCTATTCAGCCGGTTCTATCAGTTGGCTACCTTTGCTACTGTAGTTTTAAGTTCTAAACACAAACTCGGTCGAGATGTAGGTGCCGACTTCTTCGGAAGGGGTTACCCTTCTCTTAACTCTACATCTTCAGGACTAGGGCCATCCAGTTCGACCACCGACATTAGCTTACCGGTATCTACTATTACCACCTCCGCCTTGGATCCTGGGCAATCCATTTCAATCACCATTAGTTCAGCGATATCTATTACAACCGCCTCTTCAAGTTCCGGACAATCTGGTTCAAGTTCGAGCACGGACAATAGCTTACCTGGGTCTATCATCGCCTCCTCTTCGGACCCTTCACAATCTAGTTCGACCTCAACTACTGACGACGGCGTACCGGTGTCTATCACATCCGCCTCCTCAAATCCTGGGCCATCTAGTTCGACCGCCGATGGTAACTCGTCGGTTTCTATCACCACCACTTCTTCAGGCTCCAGGCAATCCAGCCCAAGCACCGGTAGTAGCAGCACTCAGGTATCTATCCCAACGCCCTCTTCAGATTCCGGGTCATCGAGTTCGACAATTGATAATAGCCTGCCGATATCCACCGCAACCTCTGCAAATTCAGGACAATCTAGCTCCATCACCATCAGCAGCAGCACGTCAGGTTCTGTTACAACCTCTTCAGATGCTGGGCAGTCTAGCTCAAATATAGATAGCAGCTTACCAGGTTCAATCGCATCTACCTCATCAGGATCTGGACAATCTAGTTCGGGAAGTTCCAGTAGTTCTTCGGGGTCAATTAATACCTCTTCTTCAGGTTCAGGGTCATCCAGTCAAGGTCCGGGCAGCAGTTCATCGGGATCAATCATCATCACGTCCCCTACGAGTTCCCCTACCATCACCACTCCGCCCGTGACCTCCACAACTGACGGTACCGGTGCCGGAGGTG
>JAPUUL010001366.1:0-10051 GCA_029590625.1 Lasiodiplodia mahajangana | reverse complement strand
GAGGCTGGATATTTCACTCACACTTAGCAAGGCACTGCTCGATCTCCGAAGCGGCAGAGGACTGAGCCGGGTCGCCACTGGAAACACTGGTCGAGGCAGCAGTAGACGTGGCAGTCTGAGCGCTGGCAGCAACGGCGAAGAGGCCGGCGACGAGGAAGGAAGTGAAACGCATGTTGACAATTAGAGTATTATTATAATAAATATAATGTATGTATGTAAATAACAGCAGCAGCAAGGTTTAACGAGCGTCGTGAAGAGTTGTCCTTGGAAAGGAGAAATGAGTAACAAGAGTCAACTGCTTCGGATGGGATTCCTTATAAACGAAGGAGAGAAAATCCGTGGGAGAGCAACGAGAGCGTAGGAATTATGATTTTAAGACACGGTAGACGACAGGGGGAGGAAACCAAAGGCAGAACAAACAGGGAAAATAGACGTGATGGGCGGGACGCCTTTAAAAGAAATAAATTATACCGTGTCGAAGCGAGGTATCTCGAAGGTCAACTAGCCCACAGGAATACTTCCTTCTACACGCTCCTTACCGTTAAATTTCAATGTATACGCCCTGGACGTAGTACTTGATCGCTGCCAGACGAGGCAGGGCGATCAGGTCTTTGGATTCACGCGTCTACGCCAAAATAGTTCTAGCTCACCCAGGATTTCTTGTGCCTTTTTTGTTTTGTCCGGGGAAGCTGGGCGAAGACAAAATGAAAGAGAAAAAAAGATCGTCGATGCACTGGGCCTGCAGCGCTAGCTGGCTCGGACAGGGGGCACAGCTCTCGTCTTGATTTGTGTCCCTTCTCAATACGACCACGTCCCGGCGCCCTCATTGGCCCAACTGGGGCTCGGAGCGAGAGATGTGGATCCACCCGTCATGAAAGCTCGTAATTTTAATCCCCCAAGCCCATGGCAACTATGCTATGCGCCCCCATTTTTCAGCTATTGTTATGATCAGGATCCAGACAGGAATCAGACGAGCAGTGGCAAATCTTGGTTGCCATTGGGCCAGTTGACCAATATTGTGGAGATTATCATGCAACACCATTTCTCTCTCCCTTCTTTTCTCTCAGTCAGTCACGGACGACCGTACGTAATAACTTGCCAGAGAGACGAGATTGCTTGCTCTGATGAGCAGTGGGCAATTCCGGGGGTTTTATATGCCCAGTGTTCCAAGGTTTGGCAGGGAGAGGGGTTGAATCACCCAAGTATTTAGGGAGGCACAGTAAGTTGCTACCTAAAATGAGACGTGAAAACATGCGTTCCTACATAGTTATACTTACATTCCCAGTATTATCGTTGCTTTGCTCCGGCCTGCTTAGGGTGTGTCGACATTGCACAGGAAACATTTACTGGCCGTACAGCTTCACGAGACCGCTTTTTAGGACAACGTGGCATACAGTTGTTCCCAAGCGAAGTACTGAAACGCCAAGTATCATGTCCGATCTTCAGCCGTACGCCGCCCTTGAGNTGAGAAAAAAATCACGAGTCTTGGGTTTCATATCGCAACCGGTGTCGGACTAAGTAGACAGTCTTCATAATAGACTGTTGTTGACCTAAGTAGTTACTTTGATCGAGAGATCTCATACATGCTTAGTATTCTTTGCGATTCTACAAACACAGTGATAAACTAGGCTCGAAAATATAAGCGCTTGGACCTTGCTACATACAGTGCCTATGTATGTTGAAGTAGGTTTCAACGATGATATATCCCCACATATACTTACCTACCTCCCTGATTGGGTTGTATGCCGCCGATGCCTGGAAGCCGAACAGCAAGGTCTTTCTTTATGGTTCGTTGTAGGTACAATCGTGCATCGGGGTGTCCACGCAGGTTTCCGGTCGTATGCATACATACATGCGTACACCTCAACAGCAAAGCGGAGGCGATGCGTTGCGTTGCGCTTAGGCACATTCTTCTCGACACCACCTCTCCAATCAAGGCACAGGCGCCGCCGTTGAACATTCGAAAATACGAGTTGCGAACTACTAGCGACACTCCAATCAAATTGACCTAGGTTCCACTATTACCTAATCGTGGGATTTAATAAAATGCTTGAGACATACAGGAAGAAGGTCTTAAGTCACCTCGCATTGTAGTTACCTAAGCAACCCCTTACCGAACACCTATGTAGGTATATCTTCAGAGACAAGCCCGAGTTTCTGCCCGAGCTTCAGAAACACATACCCAAGGGCAGACCAAGGGATCGTCACTCATCTATTCGACACAACGGTCATGTGCCGTTCCATTTTTTTTTCTCACCGATCAACATCATTCTCTCTTGACATAGTACCGGGCAGAGAGTACAGGGCTTCGCACGCCACACAATGCACCATACCCGCCAGGAGCAATTAACTGCTGTACACCGTTATTTGACCGTTAGCAAAACCTAGAGCTCAGTCTTTTCTATACATCTACTTCTCCGCAGGCAGGTATATCGACACACTACCGCATCAGATCTTCTACTCGTTAATTTACCCGCTCAAGTGAGTAATGAGAGCAAATTAGCCATCAAGCTCAGTCGAAAATCTCCAATCGCCTGTCCAAAGCTTCCCGAGGGCCGGGTTAGTAAACAGGTAGTTTCTACTGGAGAGGAGCTGGCGCATTTGTCTTTTCATCGGACCCTTCTGCTACTAATGATTGGAGAAGAATTTACTTAGTTCGCATTTAGTCCGTGCCCTACAGGTGGATATACGCATAAACGACGCCTCTAGACAAGGCCTACCTCAATTGGTCAATGCTAAGTCCACATTTGCACTAAGTGCTATGTAGTGGGTAAGCAACAGATCCCCGGTACAGATGTGAAGTAGCGTGGCGGAATCAGCCGTTCGAAACCTTAAAAGTTGTTAGATTTCGGGAAGTCAATCGCGAAAGGTTGTCTTACATTGCAAGTAGAAACTCACTGAACCTATGCGTAGGTACCACACTGCTCTCAGTCCAGTTTATCAGGTGGATTATACCTATCAAGCGAGTCTACGAATGATGCCTCTATACACTAGGTACGCATTCGATCTCAACACCGGATCCTCCATGAGAATTATACAACAAATACACTTCTGAGTAGGTGGGTTATTGCCTCATGTGCGCCATTTTACGAAGAGCACATTGCCGTAAGCTAGCACACATGGTCCATATTACGCTCAAATGCCAAGTTTTGATCACAAGTCATAAGTCACAAGGGCTGCAAGGATGTAAAGCATGGTCTGATTGCTATGTATCTAGGGAAGGTTTTTGGTCTAGAAGTCCTCTATGGCTGAATCTCATCAAGATATCGTGAATCGTCTAGTTTCGCTTCCAAGTTCTCTAGGTCATCCGCGTGCAACGGCAACTAGAGTCTAACGGACAATGGAGATTCGTAAACCCTAGTTATCATCACTCATTACTTCAACCCTGCTCGTGGTACTCATCAAGGCTATGGCCGATTCGGGTACCATTTTTGGCGGGCGACTTACACTATAGCACTCAAGAGTTAGTCATTGCTAGTATAAACACGCCGAGCAAGAGATTCGGGGAGGTAAACAACTTACAACTCGCTTCGATCTTCTTCAAACACTCGGGGAACTCCTTCCAGTCATACATGATGACGCTGGCGTTGCACTGCTCCTTGAGCAGCTTAGCCATCTGTTCCATCTTCTCCTTGCCCTCCTCAATGCCATAAACACCAACGTAGCCGATGAGGGGGATGCCGGCACGCATGGCAGCGGTAGCGCCACTCTTGCTGTCCTCAACAGTGACACACTCGGAGTTTTTGACTCCTAGCTGCTGGCACGCGTAGTTGTAAATAGCGGGGTCAGGCTTGCTGGAAGGGGGGTTCAAGCTGGTAGCAGCACTGTAGACGTGCTCGTCGGGGAAGTATTTATCGATACCAGTCTTCTTCAGAGAGGCAACGACACGGGGCTTGGCAGAGGTGCTGACAACGGACATTGGGTAGCCTTGCTGCTTGAGGGCCTCGAGCTGTTCAGGTACACCAGGGCATGAAGTACACTTCTCGCTCAGCTTGGCAGTGACCGCACCTAGTTCACGGTCGACGTAGGCGTCAACCTCTTCGGGGGTCATGGTAAAGCCATGCTTCTTCTGGAGGCCCACGAGCATGCCACGGAAATTATGTCCAACGAAGTCCTCTAGTAGCTGCTCAACAGTGTAGCGCTCGGACTTGCCCCATTTCTCGAGAACCTCGTTAGTCAAGTCGGTGCAAGCCTCAAAAGCCAGACGCTCCGACAAGCAGAGGGTGTTGTCGCAGTCGAGAAGGATGTACTTGACCTATATGCAGCCAATTGTAAGTATTTAGATGCTGTACAGTACAGTATTTATTCAGGATGAGCTGGCGCTGGTGCTGGTGCTTGTCCTCGGACCCGTAGCAACTTACACGAGGCATGGTGGAGTTTTTGAGGAGTCTGAAAGCGGGAATTGACAGATCTGGTAACCAATGGGTGCGTGATTGCTCGTGATGACAACGAGTCAGTAGAAGACGATAGTTTGGGAGCCTCAAGTGGATCGATGGTGAACTAGTTTGCTGATGTTGAGGATGTAAACAGGTGGAGTGCCCCTCGTTTTTAAGAGCTAAGCAGAGGTACGAAAAGTTGCGGGGGATTCCAACGAGGGGTTAATTGAGGTGGGCTGTTCGGCTACGCTAGCCAAAGTCAGTTTGAGCATGTGGGCAGAGGAGTGGCTCCGATGACGGGGTACTCTAGCGCCGTTTAAATACCGCTCCTCCAGTTGCCCAATCGGAATCCAGGCCCAGCCCACAGGTGCCTAAGACCTGATATGTGCATAATATGTATTTTTGCGATATCTTTTATCAAGATGCGTCTATCCCTTCATCCTTAACAATCAAGATATATGCAGCTATACTGATCTTAGGTAAGAATCCACATGTACACACATCGTTCGCAAGAGCTTGTCATGACATCAAAGCCTACGATAGCTACTTTGGAACCAAGCAAGAACTCACGGCCCTATAACGAATTTTCCACAGACAGATACTCAACTAATTAAGCGAGTCATGACGTGGATTTCCAAGAGCACCACGGCTTTTGGGCTGGTTTTAATAGCACACGCGTACGAACACTTTCTTCAAGACATATTTAAGAAAACTCCGACTCCTTACTAACCATATTCGCGTCCAGTTGCTACTCCGCGCACGAACACTCTGCTCTCCAATCTCACCGCGCTGCGTCTCTTTCGTCCCTGGCCTCAGCCCAATCAAGCGCCGCGTCCTCACTTCCCATCGACATTGCAATTGAAACTATTGTCGCAACTTTCATTATTTGCCTGGGGCTCGTATCGGGAACATCACAGTTACGACCTATACAATGGCGGGTCTGGGCTGGGAAGATTGAGCAGGAAGGAGAAGCCGGATTCAAGAATAGTAGTGGCGAAGTTGAGAAGGACTTTTTGGGAAACCCTTTTCGTCTGTTGGAAAGTCGCCCGGGATTTGTTGATATCCGGAAGCAAAGGAGAGAATTTACTGCTTGGGCCAAAGAGAAACCGACCGAGACATAATAGCTATGCGGAAGCCAACGCTTCGTGTAAAGCCTTAATCCTACGTCGAATTAATACATTGGGTTCCCCAAGTTCAATAGCCTCTGTCTAGTAGGTATTTCCAACCTTGTCATTAATGGGGAGAACTAGACGATTAGATGATCATTTCGATATGCGTGCATTCCTTGGGAGAGATATCACGCGGTTTCCATAACACATTTGTATGTGGGCAGTCACCATTGCTCATTTTAAGCCATGCAACTCTTTCCCTGCCCAAGGTTTAGGCTCCTGCCTACCTCTTCATTCCTTGCAACATCCATCTGCGTGCGCATCTTAGAGATAAACTCATTACTCCTTCCCGCGTTGTACTACCTAGATAGATAGATATCTACCTAATTTTCGGTCTAGAACCTTTCTATCCTGGACATGATTCTAGCTAGCAGTTTAATATAGCTCGAGTTTTCATCTTTAAGAGTTTCCCGCCAACTAAGACATTCCTCAACTCGAGTTCTAAAGGTCTAAGGTCCGGTTCAATTCCGACAAACAGAATGGCCCCCTATCCACGAGATTCACAGACTCCCTTCAGGTTGTCTCCAGCAATGTCTGCTCCTCTCAAAACGACTAACCGAGCAACGTCGTCACAATCACAGACACCGCACCCCAGAGAGCGACCCATCTTCTCTTCGCCCGTCCCTCGAAACAATCAGATTCAACGCCAACCACACCTCCCCAGCGGCCGGCCAAGGAATTCAAGTACTACAAGCCCCCGTTCCGTTACTTCAATTTACCGGTCTTCGCCTCCCCTATTATCGCGTGCTCAAAGGCCAAGGCTCTCGTTACGTTTGCCTTCTAATAGTCCATCAATTACAGACCAGGCCTTGGACAGCGAACGAGGTGAACAAAATGACGATCTCTTCACAGAAGAGAGCGCTGATGCAATAAACGAAATTATCTTGGCGATTGATATGAGGGACCGTGGACCCCAGGGCTCTACTCTAGGCTGTGCATACTACGTTGCTATAGATGAAGCTTTATACCTACTTGAAGACGTGGCAATGGCCGGCGTCGACCTTGTTGAGACCCTCCTCCTCCATGCGCAACCGACTATAGTGCTTATCTCGGCAAGAGCACCCGAGTCTTTGGCCCAGTTCCTCGCTTCCGGCTCACAAGATATAAACGGCAACCGAGGTACGCTTTTGCCCTATGCGTTGCTAAATGCTCGGGTACTGAACGGCTCCCCAGGTGATCACCCAGGTGCTTATATCCTGAGAAATCTGAACTCGACAGACTTCCGTTACGAAACAGGGAAAACTAAGTTGCTAGACCTTCATCTTGGAATAGATGGCCCACAAAGCATGCTTTATACAACCGTCGTAGACGATCCTGTGCTCGAGGATGATAACCACCAGAGCCGAGGATCTAGGCAGGGACAACTTATGCGGTTGGCAACGTCCGTTAATCTTGACAGCCATCTTACCGTTAGAACCTTTCTGACACCTATACACTGACCCGTGTGGCTAACTTTACCCAGATTGGCTGTGCTGGTGCAGTGCTGAATGATATTCAGCGGAGAAGAACCATGCAATATCTGCCAAATGATCCCGATGCCCTTCTTGCTTTCCGAATACGGTCCGTGGAGATGTTCTCTTTATTCAACTCCATGTTCGTGAACGCCGACACGCTTGTATCGTTGCAGATTATACATCCAGAGTATCACCCAAACAATCTTCAGCGGGGTCCAACAGGTTCTACCTCGGGTGCCAAAGAGGGCCTCTCTGTCTATGGTCTCTTCTCTCACCTGGCTGCAACACCTCAGGGCAAATTGAAACTACGGCGGATGTTTTTACAGCCAAGCATTGATATTGACGTAATTCGCGAAAGGCAAGCGACTATTTCGTTCTTCCTTCGCCCCAGTAATGCCGATACGGTGGGAGATATTAGGAAAGACCTTAAGAAAATCAAAGACATGAAATACATGGTTTCGCTCCTACGAAAAGGTATTGATATCATCGGTCGAAAGATATCCGTGGCGAACAGCGTCTGGGCTGTACTCCAGAGGTTCGCTGCCTATAGCCTACGGTTAAGAGAATCACTTCGAGCACTACCCAACACCGAGAGCGTCGGTATAGTAAAAAGGGTACTTACCGGACAAAATCCTTGTATATCGCCTTGTACTAATGCAAGATAATTTAGGTTATTCAGGTCGTCGACTTGAATCAGATTCGTCAAGTTGGAGAGCTAATCACTGAGACAATTGATTTTGAGCAGTCCGTAGATCGAGGAAGGACGGCTATAAAACAAGGCATCGACGCTAATCTAGATGAGCGTAAGAGGGATTATGATGGTATGGAACATTTACTTGCTAATGTAATGTCTAAACTCCGTGATAGCATTCCGGAATGGGGCAGGAAGTATGTACAAAATTGCATATTCTTTCCCCAGCTCGGATTTTTGACCATGGTATCGGTCAACCCACAGACTGGGAAAGGCAATTATGATGGCGAAGGTTTACGCGACGCATGGAAATGTATGTTCGTTACGGACGGAAGCGCCTATTACAAAAATCGGCAGATGAAAGATATGGATGAAGAGTTTGGAGACTCATATTGCATGATCATAGGTATTTGATCCACAATACAACTCCTACCTTCTACTTATACATCTTGCAGATCGAGAAATTGAAATCATCCATCAACTTACCGTCAGGGTTCTCGAGCGGGAAGCAGAAATACTAGCAGCGTCTGAAGTGCTTGGTGAGCTCGATAGTCTCCTCGCCCTAGCCACTCTTTGTGGGCAGAACAGGTGGACAGCACCTGAAATAACCGACAAGAACGTCTTACACATCGAAGGCGGCCGCCACCCGTTGCAAGAACTAGTCACACCGTCGTTCATTCCTAACGACTGCTTCATGGCCGGGGGACCGGGAGACCACACTCACGAACATGAGGATACATCACCTTCGGAGGTCGTTGATGACGTTCTAGAATCGCCAAGCGCAGTTGTTCTTACGGGCCCTAATCATTCTGGAAAGAGCGTATATCTCAAACAAGTTGGAATTATTGTCTACCTAGCCCATATCGGGTGTTTCGTACCAGCCGAGCATGCACGAATAGGTCTGACGGATCGTATCTTGACCAGAATTGCAACGCGCGAAAGTGTGTCTCGCGCCGAGAGCGCATTTGCCACCGACTTACGCCAGGTTGCATTTACCATGAATTTTGCGACTCGAAGAAGCCTAATCATCATCGACGAATTTGGAAAAGGCACAAACAGTCAAGACGGCGCAGGTCTTATTACGGCTACCATCAATCATTTTACTAGTCTTGGCCCTGAACGGCCGAAACTCCTGGTTGCGACTCATTTTCATGAGATCCTAGATGATGAATTTCTTCCAGAGAGTGCAGCGTTAGCTTTTGCCCATATGGAAATTCATGTAGATCTCGCCGCCCCCACAGTGCAGGACCAAGTGACCTACTTATATCAGTTTGCGCCAGGCAAAAGTATTTCCAGCTTTGGCAGTCGTTGTGCTGCGATGAACGGAGTTGATCAAGCGATTGTAGAAAGAGCCGAGTCAATCATCCTCCAAATAGTACACCACGAAGATCTAGAAGTCACTTGTTCGAAACTATCGGAAGACGAGATTCGAAAACTTAAAAGAGCTGAGGTTGTTGCTCGAGCATTTCTTGAAGAGGACTTCACACAGCCGCCGACGGCCTCCAGATCTGAGATGAAATCCTGGTATCAGAGCAAGCTCGATCAGATTTTATCATCGGACACATCTACCTAACCTAACTACGTGAGTGGGAGAGCTGAGTGCGTTGTAGTTACGATATAAGTATCCCGAAGCTTTGCTTGAGTTTAGCAAGTAAACCCCGGACACCATTTGCTTTTACACAGTAGTTAGAATCATCAAGAAACTTTGCACAAGCCTGGCACATTTCGTATAATACAATGATCAGTGTTACATCTTCGAAGTAGTCAAGGCCTTTGTTGAGCTTCTAGGCTAGTTTGCTCCTAGATACTGATCCTGTTATCTGGTAATTGATTTTATCCCTACGAAGTGAGGTGTTCTCCCAATGATATAATGGTTTAATCCTTATTAAGACGTTTAGTGCCTTGCCCTTTCTTTGCACCCAGTTATATATACACAATAAAGTCGGTGATATGTTCTCCCAATGATATAATATTACGAACGCTATTCTAATAGTAAATCATTGTGCGTACATATCACCGACTTTATTGTGTATATATAACTGGGTGCAAGGAAAGGGCAAGGCACTAGACGTCTTGATAAGCATTAAACTATTATAAANTCATTGTGCGTACTCATGGGTATATACAGCGAAATTAGATTATGGTTATGCCACAAGGCTTGCGAAGTTGGCGACCAATCCCGTTCTCTCTGGAATAGTAGGGTCTTCTGTCTCCTATCCAATTAGGGACAGTAGTATGTACAGGTATGAATTGGTCCATTTAGAAGCCTAGAGCTAGTGCGACTCCCATAGCAGCGACAACGCCGAAAACCGAGGCCTGGCCCCTCATGCCGGCAGCGCTGTCTTCATCGTCACTAGAGGT
>JAPUUL010001365.1:0-10055 GCA_029590625.1 Lasiodiplodia mahajangana | reverse complement strand
AGGACCGTGCGCCGCGGCGGCGGCGGCGACGCCGGCCTCAAGGTCGTCACCGGGCTCGGCCGACATAACCCGGACGGCAAGTCCCGGCTGCGCATCAACGTCTTCAAAGCCCTTGTTGCAGACGGCTGGAAGGTCGAAGTCTTGACCGGCGCGTACCTTGTCGTCGGACGGGTCCGACAATAGCCCTTCTTAGTATACTAGNTTTTGATCTCACCCTTCTTGAACACTTTCGGAGTTGGCTATCCCGGGTGGGTTTCAATTACGCTCTTGTTTATGGATGTCTTCATCCTCGTTTCCCTCCGACGATTGATGATGGAAGATAACGTGACATGAATGGTATAGAGTACAGGGTGTGTATATTCGCGGGCTGAGAAACCCGGCTGGGGGCGTTTCTTCTAGACTGGGGTATAGAAGGTGGCCGGCTACCTACCTACTTGCCTACTTACCTACCTGAAGAATGACTTCACCTCTCCGGATTCGAAGAGGAGGATTGAATACATATGGGCGTATAAAGGTGTGTTTGTTTAAAGTATTTGGGTTAGACAGTTGATCGTCAGAATAGGAATCAAAATATGTAACCCCCTTTCTTCACTTTACTTGTTTGCTTCAATCTGCATGCAAAGTTTCCAAACCTGCGCCTTACTATCAATACCTAAACGTGTGCTCTCGCCATTTCTATTCCTCCCGAACCTGAACCTTGCACCCTAGGGGAATACTTAGACAACCAACTTCCTTTCATTTTTACCCTTTGGTGATTAGGTATCATGAGCTACTTCCCCACTTAGGTAGCTCGTTTGTAGTATCCAGTCACCCTCCTTATTGACAAACAAACAACTACGGTAGTGCCATGCATCTGTTTCTCCCCTTTGTCCGTGCTGTGAGCCTAGCTAGTCCGCCACATACGCAACAGATGCCCAATGTGGCGCTCGTTAGCTGCGGGGTCTGTCTGACCTCTCCTACATACATAGATACAGGTATCTAGTCATACACATACATAGCATCGTAGGTGACGCAGGGTGACGCATTCCACTACAGGCCACGGTAGAACACGCGCGAGCCCACGCACGTAGGGCTGCCTACCTCTTTACCTACTCCAAACTTGCTGAGTGATGATAAATTATAGTCTGCATACGATAAGGACAACTACATACGTGCGTATATATGGGGTTAACAAGGGGTAGGTAGTTTTCACTTATTCAGCTACGCCAAGTCAGTCAGCACATCAGTTGCCAATTTGAGTAGGTATCTACTTATACGTAGTTTTCACGTTTCCTAACGGGCGGGGGATAACTAATCAACCATCCCACTATTCCCGTGTTAAAAGCAACAAGAGACCTGGGAATTTGGAATTGACCCAATGGATAGGTAGGTACGTGCTGCGCAAAAGGTAGCGGCAACGCAAGAGAGGTGCGTGCAACCTCCGTTTGTATTATATTCATTAGCCATCTACTCGTGAGAAATGTATCCTTGTCTTTAAGGTTATGTAGGTAAACTAGATGAACCCAACAAGAACCCATATCTTCTCTGCTCTCGCTCTAAATAACTAGGCGAAAAAGGAATCAGAAGATTTGTAAGGATTGGATGATTGGTGTAGCAGCGGCTAGCACCCAAAAGGTCACATCCAGAATCGCCCAAGAACCAAACGCCGTTCTGTCTTTTTTCTCCATTGCAAGCCGCACTGTAAAAAAAAACTAAAAAACTTGGGCGTTGGTAATGGCGCCATCCATGTAATGGAGCACACCAAGCGGAATCGGGGTTCCAGGTGGGGTTCCCTCAGTCCGGCTTGCTGTGAGTTGGGGTTTAGTGGTTGACGATAGCGTCACCCCCTCAGTATCATCGCCTCCCGCCACACTTCCGGTCGGCGCCGGTTTCCTAGAGTCATATCGCGGGAGTAAAAGAATCGCGTTTACGCTTCGCTCCAGGAAGGGATATATGAACCCAAAGACGGTGTGCGTGTTAGTAATAGTAGTACAGTGTCGTAGTAAATGCGCTTTGGCTAGCATCGAGAAATAGCATCAAAATACAAAGCAGGCGTTCCTCATTTAGATGTAGGCTGCTTGTCCTTAGATTTCGTGTCCTCGTCCATGTAAAGCCTGTTCTGCATCACATACTCGATAACAGGCGAAGGTATCAGGTACGTGATGCTCAGGTCGCGCTTAAGGAGCAACCTAATCTTAGTACTACTCACTACGACGTCATAGTTAGCATGAGGCCGTCCAAGGCAGAAGCCGGGTCGCTTGTACATACCGTCATTCTGGATCATTTGCTGTATGACATATATATTCTCTTCCCAAGGTTTTAGGTTAGCAAGCGCATCCTCCATATCCGTCCCGGAGCGCTCGACGATCATGGCGCCGAAGCTGCCTAGAATGTGATCAAGATCTTTCTCAGCCCAGACGCCGGGAGTAGACATGGTGCTGATGAGATCAGCGCCAGCCAACAGCATGATCTTGACGGGCCTCCTACTTTCGCCATCAGCGCCTATAACACCGCCTAGCACACCGTTGATTTCGTGTTCAAAATGGTCCAGCACGGCTGCCGTTGGACTGTACTCGGGTTGTATAGCCTCCCATGGGTCGACCATGAGCCAGTTAGACGTCTCTTCGGCGGCCAATTCACACATTCGTACTCTAGCGAGGTATCACATATTAGATTGTGGGCTGGCAAAACGAAATGATTGTAGGATTGGAGGACGGGGCGTAATGTACCTGTGATTTGACTGCGCTAGACCAGCCTTCTTGTAGGCATCGGATACGGGACTCAGGTAGCCTCCAACCACTTCAAAATTGGTGTTCATCCGAGCGTAATCGTTTGCCATCTCGAACATTCGTAGGTGTAGAAATGTGATGGGAGAGAAACTACCACAGGCAACTAGTACCAGCGGGATACGATCGGGGTCCTGTTGCTGTCGCCGCAGTCGATGCGAGGGGAATCTATAGTTGGCGAGTGTCATATTTGGTGATGTTTACATCGAACAGCCTTGTGATAATCGTCAATAGGTAGGGAAATAAGGGTTTATTGATAACCTTACTGAGATCTTATTCTCGTCGTCTTCAAGGGCTAAGAGAGAGGGGTCTGTACGAGTGGTTTGTACGAGTGGTCAAACCGTCTTATTACAAGTAGGTAAGGTGAAGAGAGGAGGAAGAAGATCTCCCTAAACCCCTGCTCTGCTAGCTACATAGTATACTAGGTAGGTAGAGTCCTTCTGCTCGCTGGTCTCCACTCTTATGACAAAGCCACTCTTTCCCGTCAGCCACTTTCTCCTACTAGAGTATGCTGTACTGTATCTTACCTAGGCTCCTGCCTAGGCACCTAGGACTCAGGTGACCAACGACGAGGAGACCTTGTACGCCGTAGCCTGAAACATTGTGGACTGTGGGGGTTTACTGAGGCTTCCGACAGCGTTCTCGGCCGTCGTCGGCATCCCACACCCCCACACCAGAGTCCCACCTTCAGTACCTGGTAGGCTGCAGCTGCAGTTGCTATTAGGCAGGTACCTACCTAGTGTTGTTTTTGGTTCTACTTAGCCTATTCTGTACTGTACCTACAGGATTGCCCGCACAAGCCCGCATCACGGCACGCCGTTAAAGAGAAAACGTCTTCTTAGGGCGGATTTGACTTAGGTAGGTCGCAAATAGGTACTCAGGCCCTTTGATGATTGAGTCTATAATGACAAAAGATATCGATAAAACGCCCATCTTCTTCTGAAGAGTTGCTACCTACCCAAAGGTAAAACATTAATATAAAGTTGACTATATCATTGGAATAGTCATCCCAAAATTTACATTACAAATTACCCGTAGCACCCTCTACTACGTACCTTGAAACCTATGTCAACTACAACTCTGTACACCCGCCAGCTTACAACATGACTCACTACACTCTTGCTCGTCACCACATCCGAGAATGCCGACAAGCGCTTCACTCTCACAGGTAGTGGGCTCGGTTTAAAAAACAATTCTGAAAGCAAATTGGACAGGAAAGAAAAGGGATGCTGGGATGGTCGTAAAAATACTCATAGACGTTACTTCGAGTTGTAGTAACGCTTTGAATTAGATGGTGCCCAAATTATGTATGCATTGACGCTGTAATTTCTATGCCAATATTCCGGTTACTCCAAGCCCTTGTCCTAACGCTAATCTCGTATGTCCATCCATATTTACTATCAAGTACCAATCTTATATTGCGACATGCACTATAATTTCAAACCAATAATACAATTTTACTCTTCATAGTCATCCTCGGAGTCGCTCATCTGCTCTGGCACCAGCCCCCTACGCCGGCGACTTGCTAAATCCTCAACCAGCCCGCCCTCGCTCTCGGGGTCAGCATATCCTTCGCCCCCAACTAGGGACAATGCTACAGGGAGGAAGATGAGTGCGTGTGTAGCGGCGAAGAAGACAAGCGCCAGCCATACGCGGAAGTAATAAATCTCAAAGATCTTAGACCGGGTGAACGCCAACACGCAGACACCGAGGAGCTTAGTGACGGTGATCCCACTGAAGACAGAGCCGCCGACGTTAATGAGGGCCGTCCAGGCACGAGCATCACGTCCTCGGAACCGCTTCTTGGCTCGGTCCATAACCGAGCCAGAGGGGAACATGAAAGCACGGGCGATGTGAGCGCAGAATTCAACACTGATACCAACACATATAACCAAGTTGACCAGGGACACGGCGTTGAGAGATACGTCGAAAACAGCCATTGCACCGATGATGTCGGTAACAATCATTACAACCGTGACGGTGACAACAAGGGCCGTTACGACCGAACCCAAGAGTACACTAGAGACAGCAAAGATGATGCCGACGGCCGAACCAAGCAATGTGCCAGTGAGCTTGACAATGCTGGCGTATTGGTCGAAGAATATGTAGAAGACAGAGTAAGGGAAAACCTCAACACCAGTACTGGAACTAACTTCATTGGCAATGCGACGTGCGGCGGCGTAGGCATTAATGAAGTCATCCTGGCTGCGTAGCGGCTTATGCGCGGTCCGGAAATGACTGGCAGGTACGTCAATGTTGATCGAGTCGACCACCACGGCGTTGCTGTAAGAAGCCCGGCCCCCCAAAGGACATTCATCCGTGGTTGGGGCCGACAAGAACTTCTCTAGATAATATACAAACTCGTCGCCTTCTGGCATGCCAGAAAGCGTAATGTTCCAAGGTGGATCCCGCCCAGCGAAACAGACCTTACGATTCTCCTTGCAGCAATCCTCGTTCTCAGGTTTCAGCCACAAAAAGAAGTCGTCGATCCAGCTCGCTGCCGGGGAAGAAATGTAAGACACATCGGGGCGCTTGCGTTCTTGCTCGAGAACTGTTGCAAGAGACAACTGTTCACAAGTACTAAAGCGTGAGCATATGTCCTGTTGGTGTGAACGCTCCGTAGCGTTCAAACCCTTGGTCACAAAATAGACCGGGGGGCCGGCATCAAGATACTTGTACATGTCGTTGAAGTAGTCGATAAGGTAAGAGTTGTCGGGTAGAGCCACGCGCTGATCCAACCCGAGTTTCACGTAAGGAATTAGCGCGAGGCCAGCGGCTAATAGACCAAAGAAAATAGTAACTATGAAGACCTTGGTTTTCTTTCCAAGGAGGGCGGGCGCGTAGTGCTTGCGAATGATCTGCTGAAGTAAACTCTCCTCTGGCATATCATACGCGCGAGGGCCGTTGTTTCCATTGCTGCTTAGGTGTACACGAGCAGCCTTAACTTGGGTGCAAGGGAAGCAATCAGCCCTATGATCCTCGGTTCGTATCTGGTTATATGACAGAACAGAAATAAAAAGGGTCATCTGTAGCAGTGCATTAATAAATACGGCGCCTGCGGCGTATATGGCGAAGTTTCGAACGGCCGGCATTCCAACGAAGGCACCGAGCGCAAAAGAGACCGTCTCGGTGATAGCAGAAAAAAGGATCGACGGGCCCATTCGCCCTAGGGCTTTTGCGATTCTTTCCTCAACCATATCATCCGGACTGCTTTGATTTACACGGTCAAATTCGTGAACAATCAAGAAGATGTTGTCTACGCCGACGGCTAAGACGATGAAGGGAATAACCTCCGCGATAATCAAGGTAGCCTTAATGCCAGCCCATGAGAACAGACCGATAGAAGACGTAATTGACATCAAAACGATCGAGATGCCAACAAGCCCGAGGGTGAACTTGCTCTGTACTAACGCAACGGAAGGGTTTCTCATCAGTTCACGAATGCTCATGCCGCTTGAGCCCAGCGCAATCGAGGCGTACAAGAACATAACCAGGTAGCTAATTACGACAATGGTAGCATCGGTATTGGTGGACTGATTCAACTCCTGCTCCAAACTGATTTCTGTAGAAAAGGAGAGCCTCAGACCACGGGCAGCCGCTTCTTTCTGAGCAAGTAGGAGCCTGTCCTTCAGTGTCCGTTCCCAGTCCTGTGCATGTGCAAGCGCTGGGCTTCCTTCTGGAAAGTTATTTACCACCCAGGTGACGGTGATTGCAGGAGTGTCCGTAATGTCGTCTAGACCCTCAAAGCCGCCAAGAATCATACTCGGTTCAATGGGTTGGTCAAAATCGGGTCGACACAGGACGGGCGAAGCAGCACACTGCCGGAAGCTAGCTTTCCAGTTCTCGGTGCCGTCGAACCAGACTGTAGGTGATTGGACTACACACGCAGGCCCAGTCGGTTTGAAGCATACATCTTGGAAGGAAGTACCAAAATCGTGGCCCTTGAGCTGTCTAACCTCCCTTTCAACACCTGCCCACCAAGTCAGGGTATCGTAACTCAAGACCGGACCAGTTCCCGAGGCTGATGTATCATTGACTAAAAATATCTTCTCTGCACGGTAGAAGGCCCCGAAATTGTTATCGAAGAAAACCTTCTCCTGGGCGGCTGCAGAATCCGGGCTCACCCACAGCCGCACTGGTTCCTTTTCAAGTTCGAATTTGATCCAGCCAGTACTTAGCGCAACAACGACTATAAGACTAGTCAAGATAGTAATAGCCGGGAATCTTGCGCAAAAGTGGCCTAATTTGCTAAAAGCAGTATCGCACCAAGTATTGAGTAGGTAGTGCTTTGGAAGACGATCATAAATACTGTCACTACGAAGGAGATCACCTTCATCCTCATCATCACTTGGCTCCGCTCCCTGCAATAGGTGCAGTCGTTCGCTCCGGCGACGCGCATGCCTTCTCCAAGCAACATGTCCAGCCACAGCGACAACGAGCGAGAAAAGAAGAACGCTATACGTGAAAATCGAGGCAAATGTTAGGCAGGGAAGTACGCCTACGCGGCATGAACCAGCCTCTTTAACCGCGGGGAGCTCCGGGCATACAGCGGGACAATCGACGCACGCGCAGCGGAAATTAGGATCCTCATCGTTGCACTTCTTCGGTTTCATTTCCAGCGGGGCCATGTCGGGTTCGGAGTATTTTGGAGGGAAGTTGATCTGGAAAGGTGAACCGAGAGCCTGCTCCTTGCCCAGAAATTTCAAGAGTTCCGTGTGGTTTGTAGCGCCGCCGCCTATGAAATTCATAGCCTTAGAGTTCGATGGGCCGAATTTGACCTCTTTGCAGCTGTCGTAGAAACCTTCGCCATATTCCTTCGTGATAAGTTGATCGATCTCGGCAACGGCAACCCCGCCACTGAGTTTCTGGGTTCGAGTAACATTTACGAAGAGCGACTGGTCGGGCGAGCAGGTAAAGGTACAGAAGAGGTTATAGAAATTGTCTTTGCAAGCCGGGCAACTGCCGATGATCTGGTTAGGGGTAGAGAGCTCGTTCTTCAGGGCGTTGAGCTGTTTATCCAAGTTAGCAGTCTGAAGTCGTATGGCAAAATCCGGGAGAGGCTAGCATACCTGCTCAGAGTTGCAGCAGACCTTGCTGTCTTTCCATTTAGGGCCACACAGCTCCTCGATTTCCTTAGCAAAGTCGTCGTCGGGAGTTTCGGCAAGGCCGTTGTCAACGCAAGGTAATGCCTTTCCAAAGAACCCCTTCTTTCCGCAGTGACCACGCAATGCACAGCGACCAGCCTCGTGTTTAGGGGTGAAGAGTTCGTCGGCAGCAGACCGCGTGACCAGCAGTGCAGCAGCTGCACCAACGAGGTAGGATATTCGGGCCATGGTTTGCGCCCAAATGCTGCTAACCAGGCAACGGCAGCATCGGCGTCCGATCAACAAGAGATATAGATGTCTATCTGATTAAGTGAGTAGAGGAGGGACTTTGGAGGATGATGATGATGGCGATGACGGGGATAATTGCGGTGGATGACTTTTGAACGAACTAGGCACGTTGGAAGAGCTTAACCAATTCAAGGTCTGTGGCTGGCAAAGTCAACCATGTCACAGTAAGTTCCAGTTCCAAGGTTGTCTGCGTCATCACATGGACACTTTAGACCGGACCTGCCAAGCCGCATCGGTTAACACTTGTGCTTTAGGTAGGTGGGTCCAAAGCATACCCACCCTGTACTCCCGCAATCCGAACGCCCCACATACCAATCTAGGCAGTTTGAAAACAGTCGACTTACTGACCATCCTACATAAGGTTCTGCCTAAGGGTAGAGAGAGAACCAAAATAAAATGCTAAAATCTTCATAGTAAAGCAGCCTTAGAAGAGAATAAACTATACAGATAGTCATCTCATATATATATCTATGTGGTATGAAGGCGATACACCGCCTATTAACTGCTAAAGGTCCTCTTATTAACGGCAGATCGATATAATCGTTAGTTGTGAAAGATAGAACCAACGATAATCTAGTACTACATGCTTAATATTTCAACCTCACAGATATTGTAGATAGAAATCATTATTATGTATCATTCACAGCTTGTAAGCTAGCAACACATTTATAAATATTCTTATAAATATTCTATTTACAAGATACCAGCCCAGTCTTCAAGACCTGGGATGACCAGAGCAATCAAACTCCAAAATGCCTTTCACGCTGTCGAAATGTATGCAAAATCAATATTCAAAGCTCTCGAACACAACCTCTTCACCTTCCAACCACTGCAGAAGGGCCTTCATCATAGCCGGGCCCGTACAACAGAAGAACTTCCTCTCCCCCTTAACCCCAGCCGCCAGGAGGTCATCCCTAGCGATCCTCCTATCCTCAACTTGAGCCCCCAGATCCTTCACCGCAGTTATTAGATCCCTTGCATCATCCCACGATCCGGTAACGAATAGTTTCGTCACAGATCCGAGGCCACTAATTTTGTTAAACACGTCCACCGCAAGTGGTAAGTCCTCCGCCCGTAGACTCCAGAGGACCTTGAGCTTGCCCTTCTGTTCCCTGCCACTATCTATCCCCAGTATACCGGCAGCCTGTGCTAGGAGCGGTGTGATGCCCACTCCACCGCCGACGAACACGCTCTCTTTGCTACTCCCTGTGCCAGATAGCGGCATACGGAAGTCCTCAACCCCACCGAACCCGAGGACGGGTATCTCCAGAGGCATGCGCATTTTCCAGTTCGCCAANGAGCGCGGTACGACGGGCCCGTNGTCTCCGGACAATGATCTCAAGTTCTGGCTCCGCGTCTTCACGTAGTACACGAGGTCCAGATACACTCCCATCCACGAGNAGCCTGACGGTCCAGAGGCGCGCTAACGGTAAACGTGCGCACGAAATCATCGTTCAGGCTCTGCGGGTCGTCATCACGCATATGCGAGTACCCATGATCAAGCTCAGGTGAGAAGTCGAATGTAACGTGTTGTCCAGGACGCCAGGCGGGTAGACTCCCGCTCTTCGTCGGCGTGAGCTTGAATACGTATCTTGCGATCGTGGGCGTGATGGCCCGTCTTGTCAGGAGCGTGGCCATAGCAACGGCGTTCGCTGTCGCGTCGACCTCGTCNTGAGCCCCCTTTTCTGTGGCAAGAGGTCTCACAGGCGGGTTATAAGGCGAGTAATCGACCACGCTACCGCGGAACGGGAGCCCGTTGCGCACGAACCTCGCCTCGGTGACATCGATGCGCACGGCGAGTTTTGCCCGCGGCATGTACACCGCGGCGCGCTCGGCGACGAGGATTGTCGTCCGTCCGGTCACGTACAGCACGTTTCCCGTCTCGAAGTCTGGTACG
>JAPUUL010001364.1:0-10061 GCA_029590625.1 Lasiodiplodia mahajangana | reverse complement strand
CGATGCGCGAGCCTTTCGGGATGAGGAGAGTGCTGTCGACTCGGTACTTGCCGAAGGGGAAGTATGCGATCTTGTTGTTAGTCGCGGCAAACTGGAGGATCTGGTTCAGGACAGCGGATTCGTCCTTCGTGTTGTCGCCGAGAACGGTGTGCCCGCCATTCTGATTGGGGTCTTTGACGTTGATGAAGTCGGTGACGGGGTTTGTGGCGTAATTTGGTGCTGGGATCACTGGGTATTTGCCGTTTGGCGCGAGCTGGCTAGGGCGAGTGTTAGTGCTGGTTGTCGCTCCGTAGATTGGGTTTCGGTTGACGGTGTTTCCGTAGGTGAAGGTGTCGACATGGCTCTGAGCACCAAGGAGAGTACCCGATGGCCCCTGGGCAATAATGGAGCCGGTATCCTTGCTGAGGTTTTCAATCAGGAATGAGGGAAATCCCGTAGTAACAAAGGTGATGCCAGAGTTTATAGATACGGCATCGATGAGTGCGATCCAGGGGTCACCGCCCGTATTCCGAACACCAGTTCCGACAGTCTCGAAAGTTGGGGCGATGATGCTGATTGTGGCACCCCCAGAGATTAGCATACCGACTGTGTTTTGGTAAAAGTAAATGGATTTGTATAGCGCTTGTTGGTGTCCATTGTGCCAGATTCCATTCTGTATAGCGCCTTGGTTAGTTCTTAACAGCGACCAACCGGAAAGACAGAGAAGGGACATACTTGACCACGCTCAATTCTCACATCCGAAAGGCCAAGAGTAGAGCCGCGCCCAAGCTGGATACCGGTATGCCCATTACCATTGCTGGAAGAGGCCATGGTGATCTTGACATTCTGTAGCTGTGCTGCTTGGGCTACACCCCAGTACAGAGCCGTGAACGTGTTGCCTATGATCGGGTTTCAGCATATAGTAGAAAGATGGGTAGTTAATAAAAGCAGATATTTACCTCCCGGAATGCTTGTAGTATCAAGAATCAAGTTCTTCAGGCCAACGGCAAAGGACAGTTCACCCATCACATCAGTCGCTGGGTCCTGACCTGCGCTCATTCATTAGTCAAGCTATAAACCGTTCTTAGTCGGTCAACTCTTACCAGAAATAAGCGTCTGGTCGCCAGAAAAGCCGGCTGCCGCCTTGATAATTGGTGGCTATGAAAAGTCGTGAGTTTCATGTTTCAGAGTCAGCCCCTTACGAATTGTATCTTACATTCGTCGCATCACCCATCAAGATCGTGTCTGTCTGTAACGCCCAGAGTCAGTAAACCACCATCTTGGGCGTGTTCTGTAAATGTTTGGGAAGCTCCAAGCACAAGACGAGCCTTCAACCATTTCTATGAGTTAGAAGCGAAGATTATAGCGATTACTTACATTCATCCGTATAGTCGAGCTGATTGAATAAGTACCCGGCGGGATATACACAACCTATTACCACGCTTAGCATCCGCCCCTTCTCCAAAGAGTAACCCAACGTACCCTCGGCTGAGACGCCAACCACTCCGGATGTCGCGTGGCGCCGTTGGTGCCAGCATTAATTGCTTTCTGAATGCCAGCACCATCACCGGGGCTAACTGCCATATAGACAGGATAGTTGAAGTCGCCATCAAGATCCGGAGCGTATCCACGGGGCGCACCAGTGTGGTCGAAGTTCGCATACCAGAAACTCGTCGCCCGGGCAGCTAGGATAGAGGTATCGTTGCCATCTCCCTTGGGCGTCGGCGAGGCGCTAACGCCAGCTAGCAAGAGCAAGGCCGCATGGAAGGACTTCATCGTTCGCTGTGATGGGCGCTTCAACTGGGCTACCTACCTACCTACATACATAGACTCGGAGGTGTGTCCCGGATTGCGATCCCATACTTATATAGGTATTCACACACCCAAATTCCCGGTGTCAATTCGTTCGCGTTATACCCGGTGACCCTGCATACGATACCCGAAATTGCAAGGCCCTGACGGCCTCGGCAACCCCTACCTAGCTGGCCTTACGACCCTGTCCACGAGTAGGAGTGAACCCCGTCAGGTCGGCATTTAGTAAGCTCCAAGCAGAATGCATACTACCTAGTATTCTACCTAGTGCCCCGGAAATTTGCAGCTACGGAGCCGCATCATGGACCGGTTTTGCCGGCGGTCATTTGCGGCTGTTTAACATAGCTAGGGACTTACGAAATATCATTGGTTTTTTTTTTTTGTTTTAGAGAATTCTTTCTGTGCCTCAAGAAGCCAATACTCCCATGTGTGAAAAACGATGCTATCCTAGATAGTTCGTTCAGAAGTACAAGTGCGCTAAAAAGAAATAGTTAGGGTCAACAAGCTCCGTGATCTGATAATGGACCCGGCTGATGCTGAGCTCAGCCAAAAAAAAAGGATGACAACAAGATGGTATCAGCAACTACTGACGGCCCGACGATATGGCCCAATTGTTACGTTAGAACAAGCAGCTTTGTCGAGGCGCTTTCTCATAAATGAGGAGCTTAGCAAATTGGGTATCAGCGCTACTGATCATGCTATGAGAAATGAGAAAGGACAAGAATGGCGCCAATCCGTCTGCAGCCAAAATTGCTACTGCTGCTACCTACTGCTACGCTCCGCGAGGAGGAGCCGGCATTGCCTCGGCCCCGCTGCATTGATCAGGAGCTGAACTGATTGGGCGCCGATTTGGGTCAGCGATGCTATATTAAACAGACCTGCCGTATTTGGGCAGAGCAACTGACTTTTCCTCTAGGGGTTATTTGAATTGCAACATGAGACTCCCGGCTCCTTCTATGTCTAGACAAACATGCACTGCTACTTGGCAATATCAGCCAGAGCGGTCAGTAGAAAGGCTCACATAAGTAACCATACGGTTGTCAGCTTCTAGATCAACGTATATATGCGCGGTGCTCGGTGTTCCGGCTCTAGCTAGAGCCCGTGGGGTTAAGAGGCGAGAGCGATTTAGCATATTCCAAGAGGCCGAGAATGGATAGAATAGCCTTCTGAAGTTAATTAACACATAGGTAAGCGGAAGTATGTATATCACGTATGATGTGACTCTTTAGGGTCGTCATTATGTATTAATAGTTATGAAACTGTAGGCAAACCATTTGCCATTTGACTCAGTCTCCCTAAACCACCCCGAACCTCTTGACCTTTATGCCCAATCCGTCGCCTTCCCAAATCTCGAAGTCATCAGCTTGCTAGGGCAATAGAGCCACTTCGCATGCCATCTAGTAAACGTAGGGGAGGATATGGTACTTGACTTTCTTTTTGTACGTAACCCAGTCATCACCATACTTCTTCGCGCAAGCGACATCATCTCTACCCTCACGGTGAATGAGAAGAACGCCGAAGTATAGCACGTAGAAGTACGTGAAGAGAATGCCCCAGCCCTTCGCTTGATCCTGGACAACCACGCGACCATCGAGCATTTTAGCTACGTGCGCAGTCGCAACGGTGCTGCCCGCAGAGAGAATGGTGTAACCGGAGATGCCGGTAGGCAGACTGAACGGCGACGCTTGCAACCAGTCTCCAAAGTAGTTGATGTGACGAGACTTGCCCCACCAGCCGTCAGTGAGCAACTTGGTGCCTCGCTTCGTCTGAAGGTAGGACAACTTGGCCACCTTCGGGTCGTTGGGGTTGCTGCGGAACAGGTTCTTCTGCGAGTTGGCGGCTCGGAAAATATAGAGACCGGTGGCGAATACAGCGCTGGCAGTGGCGACACCACTCCATCCGAGGTGAACTGGGTACGTAGAAAGATATCGGGCCTGAGTCGAGTACAAAAATGGTACCCAGGCCAAGTCGCCGAATGACAGCATGAAGCCGAAGCCGTCGGTGGTGATATCCATCATAGTCATGATTCCGGCCTCCAAGTACTGCCCGTCGAGCACGTAGAAGGCCTGGAAGGCGGAAACAAAGATGATGCTGTCGGAAACGTAGCCGTAGTTCCGATATTGCTTGGCAATGAAGGCCAGATCCATGATAATCCACCCAGTAAGACCCTGGCGCATTTCGTTGAACGTCTTGAGGTCAATCTCGCCAAAGAATGGCAGCGTGATTCGTGGGTTCAATTCACGGCCAATGTAAAAATCGTAGATGAGGTTTCCAGTGTGGCCACCAGCTGCGAGCTCGCGCATGTCCTTATTCGGGTAGTTGGTGTCGACGCTGAAGCTCTTAATATAAACAAAAACGGCTTGTACAGTAGAGATTAGGATATTAGCAGTTAGCAATTGGACATAGTTGTCCGCGATGTAAGTCCAGACGATGAAGTTGGCGCCCTTTAGGTATGTTCCAATGGCGCAGATTATGAGGTGGACGATGGTAGACGAGAAAGCTACGATAATTAATTGGCTGCGCCTAGTGACTGACTGAATATTGGGGAAACTAACCATTCATGCGATACTTTAATGGGCGGCCATGTTGCACCAGTTTGGTGCCGAGCACTTCCTCTGCGGGCAGAATCCTCCATAGGATCAAGCTGAAGAGATGGTACCCGAGAGTGACGCCGGTAACCTCCCAGCTATGAAGACCACTCCACCCAGGCCAGCCTACTTCAGACTTGAATTTTTCTAGGCTGAAGGTGCTTGGTTCGAGAAGAGATGGCGCGGGACAGCCAGATATGTCATTGCACGCAAATGCGAATGTGTATAGTAGTGTTGGAAGCCCAAACACGATACCAGCAGCACCGAGCCTAAAGGAGGGTTAGCAAAATGCAGGTCCCAGATGACGCGTGCTAGCACTTACGGCCCGCCAAACTCGTAGTTCGGCGCCATGATAAAATGCGATGAATTGAATTCACACTTGCCAGCGACTCGAATCGCGCGCACGGTAACGGGCTGCTTGATGTCTTGTCCGTCCCGTTTGACCTTTTTATGTTTGGTTGTCGACGCAATGGTGGGGAAAACACAGCTTTTTAAATGCTGAGCTGCGCTACGTAATAAGGGGCAGTTGGGCTTGACGGAGTGCTCAGAAAGGGCTTGGCACGCGTCTTCGTACTCGGACTGGCTCTCGTACGTGACGGAAGAGCAGCGTTCCGGCAGTGATGACAATTACACTGACAATTACTTTCTTTTCATGATCGACCCAATTTAATTAGTGTTTATTATTGATGATTATACCAGCCACACTTCTTGTACTGCCTGTGCCACAGCAATGATCTGAATAGGTACCTTAATCAATCATCATGAAGACACCCGACCCACTAGAAATTTAGCTTCGCTCCAACACAACATGGAATCGCAGTATGTTTCCCTTTTCGGCCATGATGTGTGCTTGGTTATTAAGCAGAGCTATGAATACCACCACGAAGCGCTCATAGTTATAGCATCATATATCGAAGAGATTGAGTATATAAAGGGTGACAGGCGGTACTGAATGTTGAAGATGGCATTCTCCCAAGCTTCACAGACTCTGCAGCAAGAGTACACCCAACACTTTCCTTATTCACATCTTCCCAAGACTATCTGAGAACAATGTCTGAACAACGCACCCACGATGGTCTCGTTCTCGTGGATACTCGGGCTCCGTATGAGGTCCTCAAGTTCCCAACAATCTCTCCAGAAGGGAACGAGATTATGATTCATGTCAAGTGGACAGCATCAACACCCCTCGATCTTCACCAAGCTGACGGCAGTCTCTTGGTCGAGTATCCCATGCAGACGGGGTCTACCGGTGTCGGCACAGTCGTCGAAGTCGGCCCCGACGTCAAACATTTCAAATTCGGGGATGTTGTATTCGGTTTTGCGCCCCCAGGGCCTAAGCGTAGTACCCATCAAGAGTACTCTGTTGCGCCCGAATGGATGTATGGCAAGGTAAGAATCACCACACTCGTGCGATACATCAAGAGACGAGAGAGAAAAGTATAAGATTTCGGGTGCTCATGAATGCATTAGATACCGGAAGGCCTTTCACTCGAAGAAGCCGCCACAGTACCTGCGAACTTAGTCACCGCATTCAACACCATCGCCACGGACCGTGAGTATTTCCCGGGGTTCACTTTCTTTCCGTTGTAAGGATGTATGGAGCAGAGGCATGCCCTTTTGGCGAAAGTCGCGCCCAGAAACCTCCGAAGTTCTCATAAGTGATACCCAAGACATCGATAACTGACTTTGAATGTTCTAGTGAAGCTCCCGACGCCGTGGCCCAAGCCCGACGGCTATCAGCCTCCTCGAGCAGATGAGCGTATTCTCATCTGGGGCGCGGCCTCCTCCGTGGGACTGTATACCATCCAAGTGCTGAAGTACTACGGGTATAGACACATTGTTGCCACCGCTTCACCCAAGCACCACACATACCTCAAGGAGCTCGGTGCATCGGAGGTATACGACTACAGAAGACCTACTGTCGTCGACGAGCTCCTTAGAGGCGCACAGGGAAGCGAAGGGCCAGCCTTCCCGCTCATCGTGGACTGCATCGGTTCGCAGGAAGGAACCCTAGCGCCGATTTCCAAGGTTGCGCAGGGCGGTAGCACGGTGGCCGTCATGCTCCCGGTCATCCTCAAGCACGCCCGCAAGGACACCGCACCGGAGTACTCCATGGATGCCACGGCCAGTGTGGTATGGGCGCGAGGAGTGAACGTCGCAGGCGTCAGGACACATTTCTATTTCAGGGTGAGTTGGCCTAGAAAGGGGGCAAGGAGGACCGAACAACTCTTGGCCTCTCCCTATGTATCATCACTGAGCGATAAGAACCGTTTGCTAACTCTGCGCCCTCGCCATAGAATGAGATGTTCCGCGAGAAACTTCAGACGGAGATTATACCCACCTTGCTAGCACAAGGCATCGTGCAACCCAATCGTTACCGAGTCATAGAGGGTGCAACATTATTAGAGAGGGCAAAGAGGGCGCTAGATGTCATGCGAGAGGGAGTAAGTGGGGAGAAGATTGTTTGGCGGGTGTCTAATGAGTGAGAGGCTTTCTCATGTAGGTGTAGCCACGCGCAAGGGAGGGTGGGATAAAGAAGACAGCATGATATTCCGAGCGCTCACCTTAGGGAGTTGATCCTATTCCTCTTGATGTTACCTTCCAAACGGAGATTCATTAGGGTGTATATCCATCTCATACCAAGGTCAACGATGACGAGTCCATAAACCAAACAATCTGTCTCCCTTTTTCTCTGGCTCTCCCTATCCGGATCGTCATAGTAACGGATAGCTCAGTTTCTCTTGTTATGAGCAACCAATTCCAGCGCATTCCGGATGGCTCGACGGAAACCCGCATGTCTCAGCCCTTCTATCTAAATTGTGCGCTACCCTCACTATTCCCAACTTCCTTGTCCCCCTATCCACCCTCCTGTGAGACCTGCGTATGTGTGCGAGCGTCTTTTCCCCACACCGAGCTCCGCTCGGAGTCATTCCTGCATCTTTGTCTTGGTAGCTGGGTTCCAGGTAGGGAGGGTAGCTCTCCACACGGCCACCCATCAAGACATACAAGACAACACCGGGTTAAGTTACCCACTTGCCGGCTGGGTCAAGCTCATTATCCACTGGCATTGGCGACCAATACATGGCGTGACCGCCATGCCGGAGTATCGTGGAGGGTTCAAGGAGAGACACTTGACTCACAACCACGCTGCGGCAAAAGAAAAAACAAGACAAAAATTTAACGTTTTTGCATGCTTGAAGAAGAAGAGAGAGAGAAGTAAGTCTTATCGCATTTGGCATCTATTCTCAACGATTGGCGGCTGCAAGGGACTCGCACTTCTCCCTCTGGATTACTAACCTGCTCAGCCACTGTTGTTATACCTACTGCCGCGCACGCCACAACAGATAAAAGATGTCGTGTTGGCCACAGCCATCTCTTATCTCGTGTGTGTATTGCTATCACGAAGGTGTGTGGGGTACAGAGACGTCGTCGGTCGGCATCTTGCAGTTCGTCTAGATCATATGACAGCCCCTACACTGCCAGATGCCATACTTGGTGATACAATCCGGAAAGACGAGTTTGTTACGAGGGTAGGTTAACAAAAGGAGACGCATGATGATCCATACCCACTCGGAAGGATGTATGTACCGTAGGCTGCAACTATTCGTATAAGACATACTTGCTTGCTTGGTTCATCTGTGACTTCCACATCCTACCATCGTCGAAAGGTGGCCGGATTTATGGCCAGTGACATGATAAATCGGCTGCCTAGCGGACGGACACCTTAGGTGTGAGAGGCTCGCCGAGGTGTGGTGAGGGCGTGTGTTGAGGTGTCCAGGTAGCCCCTTCAGCTAACAACGTAGGTGTGTATTCAGGTGGGATGAGAGATGACGAGTAAGTAGGTATGGTAAATTCCGAGCCTCAGCTCAGACCGAAAACTACATTGATACTTCTATCTCACTGTTTCCTCGTCACCTGTCTAAGTGCGTAATGATTATTCAGACAGCATACATATTTATCACGATACATACCTTGGAGGGAATTTTCAGTGACGACATCTCAGACGATTTGGTCTGATGACCTAATCGGCTAGTGAATGAATGACCCGAAGGTGGCAACAAAAACTCGAGAGATGAGACATGCGGAGAGGATGTGGAAAAACCAAAAAGTCCTAGATTTGGAGCAATGAAATGCGGAAACGGCTTGGCTAAGACATTTTGCTCTGGATCATCAGTGTGTAGATAGATGCCTAGCTTTAGTGTATGCGCTGCAGGTCGTTGGTTGCTCGGTACTGCAGCCCACAAGGCAGATAGGGCGCGGACTCTGCTAGTCTTGGCCGGACGGTGAGAAGGAGAATGCAGACTAGACTAGACCATTCGATTAAACCTGCAACGAGGAGTCATACCTAATCCCAATCCTGATCACCAGGGTCCGCGGGTCCCCTTGACATTGTCCCGGTAGTGGTAGTGTACACCACCGTGTACACACCCTACCTCCACTACTGGGGATTTCCAGGGTAGCCAATCTGTAGATTGATGACCGCAGATTGGTGCATCGTCGTGCTGGACGGATGGAAGAGGTGGAGGAAACGAGGGACACCGGTCTGGAGGGGTGTAGTGGGGTGATCACAGCTCTCCGTCCTCTAGAGTATGCCGGATGGCAGCCACTGCTACCCCACTCCACCCCCCCTGTTGGCGGCCTATAATCGACGCCCAAAAACAGGCAGCAACGAGCTGTGGCTGTGTGGGAATCCAATAATCGGTGCCAATTCCAGTCCCCTACCAACAATGTTTGGTTACCAGGCAGCCAAGTCCCCAAATCCAATGTCATGTCATGCCGTGACGATCGGGAAGTTTTGTAGAAACAACCCCGCAACGATCATTCGCGGGGTCCGAACTTTTTTTTGTTTCCCCCATTCGCGACTGGCCAGGCATGTGTAAGTCGGTCTGGGGATCAATGAAGCAATCATTAAGCATCACAACAAGGAGGGTCGGTTCTGCATTTGGGGTAATTGACTATCCTATTTATTTTGGATTTTTGTCTATTTAATTTGATTGAATGCTCCCTTGTCCCCGTAAGACTATCCTAGACAGATATAGCACAATATCTATACAAAACTTTGTAACCTGTGTCGTCGTTCTACATGATTGGTATAAATTGGTATCATTAATGCACATGCTTGTCGCAAACCCGAAGCAAACCCAAGCCATATCGGTGGCGATCCATGTCAATTACCATCCAACGCCTCAATGTCCCATCTAGTATAGTAAAACATCATGGCGTGTTGAATCCAAAGTGGTCATGCTTTTTTTGTTGGTTTTTTGTTGGTATATGATTTTCATTGCCCTTGTTGAACATAGAAATTATGGGTAAGGATGGTGCTTGAAGTTGAAGCGGTCCTTGAGTCGTTGTTTCTCGGCTTCGCGTGCTTCCTCCTCTCTCCTCTCGCGTAGCCGTAGCTTCTTCTCCTCCTCTTGGCGCATACGCTCTTGCGGTGAAATGATGGAGACCGAGCCGCGACGGTAGCGTGGGGCTGATGATGGCGGTGGGATTGGCACACGGTTTGCGATTTCTTCGTTCTTTCGCGCAATTTCTGAATCTTTCTTGCGCTGTCGGTGTTGGTCTCCCTGGTATAGACTAGTGGAAAGCCGCCGCTGGCGACGGTCTTCCTCGTTGCTATCGCGTGATGAGCTAGTCTTGGATGATGACTCCTTCCGGTGGTGACCTTTTGGCCGATCATTG
>JAPUUL010001363.1:0-10069 GCA_029590625.1 Lasiodiplodia mahajangana | reverse complement strand
CGAACACGATTCCGCCAGATCTCTCGCTGCTCATTGAGTGTCTTGGCGGCCAGTAGATCCTTGACGGCTGCCCGGCATCCGAAGACCTGCGTAATCCAGCGGAAGATGCGGATCCCATGCTTCGAACCGCCCGTATCGTAGAGGCCACCCTGGCTCTTGGTGAAGATATGATGATTACTTAGCCAGTACTGGAATGCTCGGCTCGACAGGTGGGGCGACATCTTCGAAACAAGAAGAGCGCGGAAGTCGGGATGCTTGCCTTCGCCGAAAATCTTCCAGAGATCCTCATACTCGAGTGATTGAAATGCGGCGACCTTAAGCTCCAAGAGATGGTTTTGAGTCGGGTTCAGGTCAACGGCGTGAATCCTGGCAGGGCTTTGGAGGGCATAGGAGAGAATGTTGTCGCCGGCACTCGTGATGGCAAGAACGACATCGTCTGGCCTAAGCTTCAAAATCCGCTCGTCGACGCGCGTGTCTTCCCAGGTAAACGCATATATGTACTCATTGTTAAATTGGGTGTGCTTTTGCAGTTGGTCGTCATAGTATATCCGATAGTGGTGATTCTGATAGAAGAATGATGGGAGGGGCAAGTTTGACGAGAGATTGATAATGGCGGCGTCGAAAGCCTTAGAACGAATCTCTGGAACACTCTTCTCAATTGCTCGAGAAAGTTTATCCAAGTGGTTGGTGGGATGAAGGTAGGGTGATTCAGTAACCAAGGCATCCACTTTCTCTACAATTTCGTGTGGTAGGGAAGATGAGGGCGGCTGCTTGCGCACACCTAACCAAATATAGTACGGAATCGCGCCAAGTCCATAATTTCGAGTATTGACGTTGAGAACTGTACCAAAACGATACTCAAGGTAGTCTCGACGGCCAGGCTCAAGAGCTACCCTATCAATATCGAACCAGGCACGCCAGAAAGTCCTTCCTAGAAAATTCACATGACGATCAATGAGACCACCGGTATAGTTTCTGAAGCTGACATCGACTTGAGATTGAACGTAGAAGTCGACAACGCTGATAATGCCTTTCGGCGCTAGGAGCGAAATCAAAGAGTCAACGACAGAGTAGTAGTCGGGCTGTATCATTGTCAGTTTGACCTAGCTAAGGCCATAGGAGTACTCACAATCATGGATAAGCTGTAGGACATGGTAATGAGATTGGCACCTGGGTGTCTTGGCTGCTGTTGGGGAAAATAGCTAGCTTCGGGAGACCGGGGTCGTCCGCTATAGAGGACTGGTTCATGGTCTTCTAAGCGGAATGTTCTCGCATCCTGACACACGATTTTGACGTTCGCCCAACCCAGTCTAGCGAACCGCTTCCGAGCCACTTCGCAGAGAGAGGGTGAGAAGTCGACTAGGTACACGCTGTCAAAGAAGGTAGGGACATCAACAAACTGGGACATCGCCTCAATATTCCAGCCGGTACCGCCGCCGATCTATCGTCCGGATTAGCGAGATGATGCCTAACAGTGGATTCTGGCCACATACGTCAACCCAGATATTCTTGGTGTTCTTTGAATCGGCTGATTCCGCCTTAAGAGCGAGCTGGGCAGCTGCTAATGCCAGCATATCCTCGCGGCCTCTAAGAAGACGCTTCCGCGTCGCGTCATAGGCACCAGCCTGCGACTTGTAGAAGCTCTCAAGGGCATTCTGTTGATTGCCCTTGTTATCGCCCTCATGCGGCTTGAGGAAGCAGGAATAGACAAACAGGCACAAGGACTGGATGAGATTGGGATTCTCATTGTCCTTGGCTTTTATGGTGGAAATAATGGAGAAACAAGTTCCGGCAAGTAGGAACACTCCTATTCCAAGTAGAAAGATTTTGAGCTCTAGGCCAAGGAGCAAAATGTTACCACCAAGAAAATCCATGATACTCTCTCATGTCCGTATATGGGAGAGAAATGTGCTTTAATTGGGTTCACAGTGAAATGATTCGTCTCGTAAACAGGTTTGGTACGTGAAGAAGGAAAACTTAATGTGTATAAAGGAGGGATAGGAGTTGGGCTATATAATTCACCTTCTAGGAACGGGACATTGTCACTTGATTTGCATAGTCTATACCGTATTGAACGCGACTGGGTCGCTAAGGCGATGTATAGGTGGACAGATATCGACAAGAAGCCGACGGGTAGAGCACCTTTCACAACAGCTTAGACTAGGGCTTCCGATTTGATAGGACCCTACCGGAATAAGACCCCGCCAACGAGCGGTTAAGCTCAAGACCGGGGGCCGAAGTTCTGATGGTCGTAGGAGCCAATCATTTCGACCACATGTAGCCTTCTCTTAAAGGAGAGTGGCATGCATTCGGTCAAGACGCATTAGGTTCACAACGATGGGGCTCTGACCAAGTGATACTCGTGACACAATGCTACCATTAACCCGTGTCATCAATAACCTTGAAAACGGAGTGTGGCTGAGAAGTATGACAAACCTAGGCTGTAAGGGTTCTCCTTCTTTCTACTTGAAGCTCGTGTCAGCGTTGAATCGGATGCAGCCTTCATGGCCAGCAGGAAGTGTGATGTCGGTTTTGGTCAAGCGACTGGCCAATCGAACAGAGACTCGATTCCCGGGCGATTGGATCTTTTGGTGCCTGTTGATTGTCAACCTGTCGGTAGTTTCTGAGGGAACCACTGTCTATGCTTGTTCGGGTTCCCAACAAACGTCCATCCATCTACCTAACCCAGATTCAGGGACAAGAGGGTGTTGTGGTTTCGATTTTTGTGGACCAAATCTAGCCGCTTCAGCCTAGGCAAGCCACGGATGGGCCACGTGCTCGAGATTCGAGGTGGGAATGGAGCTTCCTCAGACAACGGGCTATTTTGACGACAACCTAAGGTTGCACGAGCCTTATCGATTTGAAAGTATAACTCAACAGCATCTTGGCGCTAGAATGCTAATCTATGCAATTGAATGTCGATAAGTACTTGCGCGTCTGACGTAATTGATCGGCTCTTGCACCCATCCTCTACAAGTAGTCAGACGACACAAGTCTATTTCTGCGAGGATACAGGGACCGCGCTTGTACATACTGGACGTTTCATAATGGTCTAATAGCATGTTAGGTTCTAATTGAGTGTCATATTAGGCATATGTAGACATTAAGAGAAGGTCGGCGCGTACTATCGTCAACGCGAGCTCTTAAGGGAGTATATAGCTCACGCGGCTTATACCCTTTGATCGACTAATCTTCTTGACATTTGTTTTGCCGCATAGCTGAGTGCTGTCGACGTGCGTGCCGCCGCATGGGTACACCTCAGCGCCTTTAATCTTGACGACACGGAACTTCTCATCATCCGCCATACCCATTGCCTTCCGATCGGGTATAAGTCTTTCTAGCCCGTTTGCCCTAAAGTCGTCTTCGCCCCAAAAGTCTATTTCAACTGGCATGTCTTTGTTGATGTATTCATCGAGGCGCGCCTGTATCGAGTCCTTCCATTTCCCCTCTATTAGGCCCTGAAATTCACATGATGCTGAGTCGGGAAAGTGGGATGCTTTTAGCTCGTCAAAGTTGGCAACTTCATTTTCAAGTAGATGCCGGACTGCCGCGCCGAGAACGTGCCCGGCGGTATGATAACGCGAATAGAGATTGCGTTTCTCACTATCGATAGTCTGCATAACTGTGTCGCCAGACTTGAAATGCGATGATGCATCGGTGAATCGGCCAAAGTGGAGTACCTCGCCTTCGATTACTTGGCTCATGCGAACGGCGGACACATCGAAGCTGGCCCCCGATGCGGCTTTGATCACTCCTACATCCGATGGCTGACCACCGCCCTGGGGATGAAATATCGTTTGCTCTGTGACCACAACATGATCCTGCTCGTTCGCGCCTTTGAAAAGACCTTTGTTCGCTTCTTCGAGTGACGCGAACGATTTTACCGTCCGAACGACCGTTTGGAGGCTGTGAAGCTTAGCATTGTGCTGAAAAGCGAGATAAGTGCGTTGCATAATTTCAATCGAGAACTCGAATCCGGCTAGTTTTCTTATTGTATGATAATAGCACGTGCAGATGGTTGTTTCGTACGATACAGGGCAGCAAAGCATGTATCATCAACCATGAGAAGAAGTGATTGATGGAATAATGTAGAAAATGCGCCCTTCAAGTGGGGCTCAAGTTGGCCACTCATAGCTGCAGAAGACACTTAGTCTAGAGAGCTACGGGAAGGGCGGTGATCTGGAGCAGTTCAATGTCACGGCTCCGAAACAAACCATGCTGTAGGCTAGAAAGGGGGTCATCAGATATTGTTTCGTTGCACATATGGGGTCAAGTTGATAGCTGATCAAGTTCTTCTCACGGCAACGCCATATGGACATTGACGGGCTAGCCGATTCGCGAGCGTTTTCTTTATAGGGTATTTTTAAAACCTGCATAGGCAGAATTTATATCCAGTTCGAGTTCTCGAGCCTGATGCTCCGACAGTTCCTCAGTGGCCTTCATCTGGTTTAAGGTTATCAGCCATTGAATGATCTTGCCCCTGTTTTCGAAATCTTGGTCGGTGACCTTGTTAGCGCTTTGGATTATGTCTGTCAGCAGAGGATGCAACTGATCCTTGGCGAGAAGGCCGAGACGAAGTGCGTCCAAAAATGTGATAAAGTCCTCTGTGGCTTTCAAAATGAGCTGTCCAGATTTGTTGTCTGTAGAGGCTGCTGCCTGAGGTGCGGTGCCCGTGGATGCAGTAACGGCTGTTGAAGGCATCCCGACCTTTAGTCGCTCTGTCGCCCTGGGTACTTCAAGCTATTCCATTGTGAGCATGAGGACGAGCGACGACGCAGACCGGAACGCTGCAACTTACATCCCATTCTGCCTTGAACTCTTCGAGACCGACGAATGCTTTGGCTACCGTCTCATCGGCCAGAATGGACTTGTACTGCTTTAAAGACCGCTCGCATATATCGGTGTAGTCGGATTCGGGTATCGCATCTTTGAGGAACGCTCTTTCGAGTTCATCCAGAGTGACGATGATAGAGAAGATCTCAGCAAGAGAGTCTTGCAAATCGCGCTCAGCACGCGTCTCAGCCAATTTCACCTCCTATTTTTACGTTAGAATATGTAGTCAATAAAACTTCGAGTTTTTCTCTTCATCCGGACCTCGTCGAGATTTATTGTTGCGGATAGCGTTGTGTTAGGTACATAGCTGTGAGGCGTTGGAGCATATGCCTGCCTGGATGTCATGTTGAGGACGATATGGAGATAGGGTGTGACAAGTATAATGTGTGAAAACGTATTAATCTATAAGAGTAGAGTAATGGCCGTATGAGAGATTTTGATGGACTATATCTTGTTCCGGGAAATGCTGAGGCGACGTGTGTTGAGATCTTGAGTCTTAAGACGTAGACTGGAGTTTAACATCGAAAGAGGCATCTTAATTCATGCTTATAGCGCTTGACCTACAGCGTACAGTGGGCCTACCTATTACCCGTACAGTGTGCCTATTTAAGATGCGCCTTACCATACGAGGACTGGCTTAAATTGATAAGGCGCCCCGCGATAAGCCCCACTAAAAATTTCTACGGAGAGTTGATCGTGCATGTTATGCGAAGCACATGAGCGACGAAATAGACCAGACGCCTCTTCCGACCACCACATTTCAGCCTCAACATAAGTCCACAGCCTCTGCTGTTGGCCAATTAAGCAACCATGGCTGGCGCGAAGAAGAACTTCAAGGCCACTAAAAAATTCGAGCAGAAGCATCTTAAAAATGTGTTGGAAAAGAGGAAAGCCGGCGCAAAGATAAAACAGCAGCACGTACTCAAGGCAAAGAAGAAGGCACGGAAAGCCACAGATGCCGAGTTTTTCAAGGGCCCCGAAGATGCCGAGAAGGCGGCCAAAAAATCCTCCAAGACTGCTAATGTTAACGAGATGAGCGTTGACGATTTCTTTGGCGGGGGATTCGAAATTGTCGACCAAGCACCGAAATCCAACAAATCGTCCAAGAAACTCGGAAAACGCAAGAGAGACGAGCCGGAACCCAATCAATCCGATGATGATGCAAGTGACGATCTTGAAATCTCCGACGCTGAGCAGCCCGTTGCAAGTGACAGCGAAGAAGACGATACCCGACTTGACGAGGGCGATCTCGGAATGAGTAAGGATGCCATGGACGCCCTCGCTAAGGACGACCCCGATTTCTACAAATTCTTGAAAGAGAACGATCCCGAGGCCCTCGATTTCGATGACGCAGACCTTGCCGAAGTTGATGACTTGAGTGCTAGCGAAGAGGAGGAAGACGACTCGCCTAAGAAGAAGCGAAAGAAGTCTACACAACCAGACGCGACGGGAATCCTTCCCCAAGACAACGAGCTCACGCAAGAGATGGTCGCGCGCTGGAAAAAATCGATTACTGAGAGCCATTCCCTCAAGGCCGCAAGACAAGTAGTTCTAGCTTTCCGATCAGCGGCCCACCTAAACGAGGAGGACGACGATAACCAAGAGAGAAATCAACCTTACACGATATCAAGTCCCGAAGTCTTCCATGATGTCCTTATTGTTGCGCTCAAGCAGATACCCGAGGTCTTACAGCACCATATTCCTGTCAAAGAGTCAGCGTCTGGCAAGGTCTATATACCAACAGAGTCAAAGAAGTTCAAGCCATTATCGATGCTACTGCGAAGCTTCACCTCGTCGATCCTCCACATTCTCCCCACATTATCTGACGATGCTACGCTCAAGCTTACGCTTTCGGCTTTAACACCACTTGTTCCATACCTTTTAACATTCCGGAAACTATTGAAGAATATTATCAAGACCGTGGTTGACTTTTGGTCCCAAACTACTAGCAGCGATCCTACTAGGATCACAGCCTTTCTTGTTCTTCGCCGTCTTGTAGTCGTTGGGGACAAGGGCGTCCGGGAAGCAGTTCTGAAAGCAACATACCAAGGTTTAATATCTGGCTCACGTGTCACGAACGTCAATACGGTTCAGGGGATCAATCTCATGAAAAATTCAGCCGCCGAGCTATGGGGCCTTGATCAAAGCATTGGCTATACGACGGCCTACAACTTCATCCGACAGCTAGCCATCCACCTCCGAAACAGTATCGTCCATAATCAGAACGAATCATACAAGCATGTCTACAACTGGCAGTACATTCATTCCTTGGACTTCTGGTCGTTCGTCCTCTCGGAACATTGCAATTCAATCCGAGAGGCAGAAGCCGGCAAAGAGTCCCAGCTTAGGCTCTTGATTTATCCGCTCGTCCAGGTCACGCTCGGCGCTATGCGTCTCATCCCCACAGCTACTTACTTTTCTCTACGTTTTCACATGATTCGATCGCTTCTGAGAATATCTAGATCGACTGGTACCTATATTCCCTTAGCTTCTGTCCTCTTAGAAGTCCTTAATTCTGCAGAGATGAGAAGGTCTCCAAAGCAAGCTAGCCTTAAGGCGCTTGACTTTCATGTTGCATATAAAGCACCGAAATCATACTTACGCACACGTGTGTATCAAGATGGAGTGGGCGAGCAAGTAGTCGATCTTTTCGCCGAATATTTCGTGCTATGGTCAACTAATATCGCCTTCCCCGAATTTGCCCTTCCAGTCATTATCATGGTCAAGCGTTGGCTTAAGCAATCAAGAAAGAAGGCTTCGGGGAATAACAATGGCAAACTACGCTCCGGTCTTGTCCTACTAGTTCAGAAGCTAGAAGCCAACGCCAAATTTATTGAGGGTAAGAGGGCGAGAGTAGATTTTGCCCCTCGAGATCGAGCGCAGGTCGATGCCTTCCTAAAAGACTTCCCATGGGAGAAGACGCCCGTTGGAGCCTATGTGGTAGCTCAGAGGAAAGCAGGCGCGGAAAAGGCAAAGATGATGGAAGAGGCAAGGAAGGAAGACGAGCGCAAGCGAAAAGAAGAGGAACAGGAGGCCCTTGAAGAAAACGCTGCCGGAATGAGCAGTGATGATGAGGATATGGATGACTTAGATGAGGGTGAAAACGAAGACGAGGAAGATGAGGATGAAGAGTCCTTTGAGGAAGATGATGAATGAAGTACGGCTACCAGATCATTAATTAAAACCGTTCTATAATGCGAGGATTAGATCTCGAGAGGCGAAAAGCAGATCATGATTCCCGGGTCCGGAGAGGAGCTATTTCAAGCATGATTTACGCGTTTCCATCGGTACAGGCATTCTCAATGCGAGTGATTATTACCCCTGCCGTGGGGTTCCTGGGATGATACTGAAAAGAAGCTATGCCGACGTAAGTCATGACGGGGCCGTTCCTCGAGCCCTGCACTCAAGCGGGCTCCGAATGTAACAATCAAGTTTCCCGGCGTCGACCAGATATTTAATGTCCGGAATTAGATTGAGGAACGGATCAATCGTACGTGGAAGTGTTCAATGTTGTTGATTTATTAGATTTGCTGTTCTATCGTTATTAACCTAATAGCCTCGTCGCTTTTATCAAGGCGGAGTTTTCATGAGTGTAACCACGTTGAAACCGTTTTATCTCGCATGCTCGTTCGTCCACGTAGTTTCTTAGTAGCGTTACGTTGGGAGCCCGCCGTATCCCCGCTCGCTTCCTCAATACCATACCATCGTCGCATAAACAACCACCAGAAGTGTCCATAACCCGGAATATAGGTCAGCCCTTGAATTAGCAGTCTTTAGACAACTCGGTCCCGATACCAGCGGACGTCCCCTTCGGAGGGGCTCTGACGTTTTAGGCGAGTCCTAGGCATAACGGGGCATGAAAGTAGCTATTTTTGGACAAGGTAGCACAAGATATTCATTCGTTCGGGGTCCGGCTCACTAAACCCCCGTCATTACTTAGTTAAACATGTCGAAAAGAGCAGCAAACACTGGCAAGAAAATCTATCCCTCGTCACGGATGTAACGTATAGCAAAGTCGGCTCCGATCGTCGTGTGGATTTCCCCGAACGCCGTCCGCCTTGTCTTGAAGTTCGCAACACGGCTTACATAAAAAGAAAAAGGGATGCCTGTTTTTCATATCTATAAAGGAAGGCATGGTTGCCCCAATACCAGGCTCTTAAATTTCACCGCGACACAACATCTTCAGGTCTACTTCCATAGCTGAATCCTCTCAAATATCCATCTTCTCACTATCATCAGCTCATTTTCAGTATCACCAAAATGGTTACCTTCAACATTGCTTACAGCGCGCCCATCAATGGCGCCGGCGCCACGCCTACCTTGACTCAAGCTCAGGTTTGGGATGGCCTCAAGATGAAGGTGCGACGAGCACAGGACTTCGTCCCGGCTATCACTGAGTGCCAAGTGCTTGCGGAGGAGACGCTGCCTAGCGGAGAAGAGCAGATTACTCGCCAGGTGCAATTCGTTTCCACCACGGCTCATAGCAGCGGTGGTTGGGTTAAGGAGGTTTGCGGTTAGTGAGAACTGATATCTTGCCGGCTTGGCTGTGACGGCTCCCGCGCCGCCGCTCTTGCTAACTCTGCGCTTTGTAGTGCACTACGCCCCGTGCCGTGTAGTCTTCAAGCAGGAAGACGGCAGCACTGTCACCAACATTATTAGCAAGGATGCGAACGGCGAGCTAATCATGAGCTACGTCTTTGAGTGGCGCCACGCCGATGTCGCAGAGGGAAGCGAGAGAGCTTCTCAGCTGGAAGAAGCCCACTGGAAGGTCAGTTGCGTCCTATCATTTGTTTTGTAGGTATCTCACATTTCAGGACGCTGGCTAACAACGTGCTTTAGATGGCGAAAATGGCGGTCGAGAGCAGCATCACTTCCATTCGCCGCCTGCTCAGCGAGGGGAAGATCCAATAAAGGCAAGGCTCTTCATCTCACACACACCGAAGCAAGTACGTCAACTCGACGCTACTTGATTAGACGAACTAAGAGCTGCGCTTTCTCAGAATAAACGTCTTGAAGTTGTTGATGGATCTCCTAGCTTTTAAAGGCGGGCAAATGGTTTAGCAGAGTACGCTGAGATAGCCTACGACTCAATCAAGAGTTTCCACTCGCTTGACATGCCCAGACACTACACACAACTTGTTTCGCAGTTTAAATGTTTGTTTGATTGATTGATTGCATATGGTCCGCTTCAAGTGTAAACACCTCTCACATGTACTCTCAAAGTTACGCTGATCCC
>JAPUUL010001362.1:0-10075 GCA_029590625.1 Lasiodiplodia mahajangana | reverse complement strand
GGTGGCATTCTCGTTCAGTGTAAGCTCGCCGATCTTCTTCAGCGGGAACTGGGACTGCGGCCAGACGTGCGTGAGATCGAAGACGTTAATCCTTTGCTTCTCCCACATGTCCTCTGCCTGTTTGGCCGTTACCACCTGGATTTTGACGTCCCATTTTGGGTACTCCCTTTGCTGGATTGCCTCGTACAGATCTTTCTGCGAGTAGTCTGGGGACTTGTTTGCTGAGTCGTCTTGGGTAATGAAACCAGTGCCCTGTCGAGACTTGAAGTGAATTTGGGTGTAGACCCAGTCACCGTCCTTATTAATGAATTTGAAGGCGTGGCCGGAGTAGCCATGCATTCGACGATAGCCATCCGGAATACCCCTGTCTCCCATGAGAATCATCACTTGGTGGATTGACTCGGGATTCTGCGACAAATAGTCCCAGAACATGGTGGCGTCATCGGCGTGTGTCATATGTGTCGATGGGTCACGCTTTTGAGTATGAATGAATTCGGGAAATTTAGCTATCGCCAGTTAGTCGAGCGTAACGATACAGGACATGATAAACCGAGAATGACTGACCTGGGTCTCGCAAGAAGAATACAGGGGTATTGTTGGCTACCATGTCCCAGTTTCCTTCTTCGGTTCTGAACTTGACTGCAAACCCACGCGGATCACGAGCACAGTCGTGAGAACCAGACTCCCCGCCGACGGTAGAGAAACGAATCGTGATAGGACACTTCTTGCCCTTCTCCGAGAAAAGGTCGGCCATGCAAAGGTCGGGGATGGGGTCGGTACACTCGAAGAACCCGTGAGCACCGCTTCCCTTTGCATGAACTACACGCTCGGGAATACGCTCGTGATCGAAATGCGATAACAGATCAATAAGGTGGAAGTCTTGGAGTAGGAGCGGTCCGTTGTCACCCGCCCGCTGGGCCTCGTAAGGGTGAGCTTGGGGGGCTCCATTGCTATTACTATTAGCTTGGGTGATTGCAAGTTTTCGAGGTTAATCTCCCAACCTAGTAGCATATATAACCTGCCTAGACGACATCTGACGATCCCTCTCTAAAGACGAGAATTCATCGGCAATATAGGAAGTGAAGTTTGCATCCACTGATGGCGCCATTTTGGACGGTTGTTGCCTCTATCTATGAACCGCCTGCAAACATTTGCCTAACCTCTCAGGAAGATGGAGATATATATATATATATATATACATATACATATATCTATATGACGCGCTGCCGTCATTACCAAGGTTACAGGTGGCAATTATGGACATGATATAGTCTAAGCTATCGATCTAGGAGTTGGTTCGGGATGCCTTATCTAACATGTCAAATCGCTGTATCTCATAGCTTGTTGACTGGATATTTGCTGCTAAACAAATGATAATGTGGCTGGCTCCAAGCTCCAATGACGGTTATGAAAGAATCTATGATGAATAGATGTAGTATGACGTTGTAGAACGGGATAGATTGAATCCCTACATTGGTAGAGTGTAGTGATGCTGTAGCCTATATATCTACATGTGTACATATTAGCTTTGTCCCGTTTGATGTCCCGTTTGAGTAAGAAATGGGTGTAGATACCCTCATTGAATAGAGGCACCACAAGGGTTCTACCTATGCTAAGGTCCTGCTTGATATGAGGTTCGTACATATCACTATATCGTTGGTTCGGAAGAGAAAAAAAAGATCGCCTATAATAGATTATATTATCCTACGCATAGACGGCCAACCACTAACTGTTCAATCCATCATCCCGATTTATGGTCGTTGGTAGTCGTATTGTAGATGCTTCGTCTTAGGTGGTGCTAGCCAGCTCTAGCCTACCTACACCAAGATTGGACTAACATAATGCTTCCCTCAAACTCATGGGTAAATAATGTAAAACCGTTCTTCGCGGTATGCAAAGACATGCACCTCTATTACGTAGCAACCCTCACCGATATTGCAAAGGATTGTATAATACTAAGAAGAAGAAAAGAAAAGAAAGAAAAAAGTTGAACAGGCCATAGGTAGGTAGCCAAGCCCAATGCCTCCCAACACGGCTAGAATATTGGGCCTATCGCGCTGAGCTTACCATCTGTACATAGCTGCGGGGAGCGAAGCATGAGTCGGGTTTAGGAACTAGGTACTGTGGGCAGGGGCGTGCATGCGGACGCATGCTACAACCATCTAGACTTGGGGGTTTTTTTCCTTTTCTTTTTTTATGTTCTTTCCTCTATCTACGTTGTACTTACAGTAGATAGGGCGAGCGGCCTCCCACCTTCAGCCGACGATGCCACGATGCCACGATGCCAATCTCACGCCAATTGTGCCAATTTATCGAAGCATTGTGGCGGACACATCTGCCGCGTCGCCAACTTTAGCGTAGATATCTAGATAGAATCTACCTAGCCTAGGTAGGTACTCGGGCAGACTCGGGCTAGCAATGTCAGTAGCGTGCGGAGTCCACATCACTAGAGTCAACGGCTCAACTCAACGTTAGACCGTAGAATACAGATGAACATGCGCTAGACAAAGGCACCTCGGGAGGAATAGGGTCGGCGCTATCTGAATGTGCCGTATTTCAAGGTGTTCTCTAGACTACTTCCTAGTCGCCGCATCATACCACAATCTAAGTAGGTATGCGTACCTACATCACACCGCCTAGTTGAGAGAACCCGACGCTAACAAGACAAGACCAGACAAGACAAGACAAGACAGCAGTACATACCTACTCATCCCTACCGCCGTAGTGGTTACCCCGTGCGGGGAAATCGTACCTATGCGTATCCTCTCCATATCCTTGACACACACTTACCAAGGGGGTCTGGACCCCCCAGGTCGGCTGACAGCTACGGCAAGCAGTGGGAAAGGAAGACGCTGGCTATCGACTTGGAATAGCCTCAGTCCCACTCGCATTTGGAGATGGTATGAGTTGTCGCGAACCTCTCCTTTCGTATGGTTATAATCAAGGCAATCATCATTCACAGAAATGCCATCAACCCTAGGCCCCAAGCATGCGTCAAGTGCCGCGGCGGAAGCGACTTGGCGCCAATTTTCTCCCCAAACTACCCCGTGGGCTTCCCCAGTCCTGCCCAGTCTTCATATGGCAAGGGTGTCGGGGCAACTCAGCGATAGCTCTCAAATCATCTTATTCTGGTGATGAGAGAGGCGTCCTTGGCCCTTCTTGGCCAGCCTGGCCAACCCATTACAATGCGAGCCTCCAGGCCTTAGCAGACCTTGGCATGTTTGGAGACGTACCATGATGGTCCTAGATACCATGTGCACGATTGCGTGCCTCGGATTCTATTACCTATCGAGCGTAGGTACCGGCATACTGTACAGTAACAGTCGTTGCTACGAGGCGGGCAGGAGGAAGTAAGAAGGCTTGGAATTCCTTCATGGGGACGCGGGGAAGTCTACAACCCTAGAGGCCACTCGTACGGCACGCCTATAAGAACTGGACAGCCTCTCTAGCAGCGGCTCAGCGTAGAGACAAACGCTTTTCTCCCTAGCTTCTTCTCTCTTGTTTCAATTGACTCGGGAAAGGGGATAAAAAAAAGGGTTTCTGGTGTTATTCGTACCATACAAATTCCACTCGACCATGGCCACGGACTACGAGCCCGCAGACCCTCTTGCCAAGGGCATCATTCCAACAGCGAAGCAGTCTCTCGCTGATCTCTTCAAGTGGAAGCAGAGAGTCGTTGTAACAAACGAACTGGGCGAGACACATGCAGAATGGCAGTCCCCAGCCCCTCTCAAGAACCCTTTCTCTCTGATGGCCATGCTGAGTGCTAGAGACTGGGTCTTCTTTTTCGTAGGATGGTTCGCGTGGACTGCTGACGCCTTCGACTTCCACGCCCTGTCTATCCAGACGGTCAAACTTTCCAAGTATTATCAGACCTCCAAGACGGCCATCACCACGGCCATCACCTTGACGCTGCTACTCCGGTCAGTCGGTGCTACCATCTTCGGTCTTCTTGGCGACCGCTATGGTCGGAAGTGGCCTATGGTGATCAACCTAATTGTTCTAGGTACGCTTAGCAGCTCTAGTCATTCATGTGGACAAGTAAATTAACAAGAGGAACCCGCAGGCGCTCTTCAGATCGGAACCATCTACTCGGGTACATTTCAAGAGTTCTTGGCCGTTCGGTCGTTATTTGGCCTCTTCATGGGCGGCGTGTACGGCAATGCGGTCGCAATGGCGCTAGAGAACTGCCCGTAAGTCTTGGGTCCTCCGTCATGTATCGCAACTCGAAGCTTACAGGCCCGTCAGAACGGAAGCCCGTGGCTTTATGAGCGGCATCCTACAGCAAGGCTACTCCTTCGGCTACGTCTTAGCCGCCATCACAAACCTCGGCGTCGGCGATGCGGTTGAGAGTTGGAAGACAGTCTTCTGGGTAGCCGCAGCTCTGTCTTTCGCCGCGGGTCTACTCCGATGCTGCTTTCCCGAGTCCAAGCAGTTCAGGGAAGCCAAGGCTGCCGGCAAACACATCACAGCGACTGATTTCTGGACCGAGACTAAGGAGATGCTGTCGGCCGAGTGGCGCATGTGCATCTATTGCACCATCCTCATGTCCTGGTTCAACTACTACTCGCATACCAGTCAGGACAGCTACACCACCTTCTGCCTCGAGCAGAAGGAATTATCGAATGCCGCCGCCACCCGAGCCAGCATTCTGATGAAGACGGGCGCGGTCGTTGGCGGCTCTATCACCGGCTACGTCTCTCAGTGGTTCGGCCGTCGAAGGTCTATTGTCTTGGCCGCCTTCATCAGCGGCCTTCTTATCCCGGCTTGGATTCTAGTGGAAGGAGAGCGCGCACTCTCTGTCACTAGTTTCTTCATCCAATTTTTCGTCCAGGGCGCGTGGGGTATCATTCCAAGTAAGAATCACAAATGAAATTACGTCAAGAAGGTCTATCTATTCATGTCGGCTAACCCGTGCACAGTTCACCTTAGCGAGCTATCGCCACCTGCCTACCGGTCTACGTTCCCTGGCCTTACTTACCAGCTGGGCAACGCGATCAGCTCGCCTAGCGCGCAGATTGTAAATGCAATTTCCGAATCCCATTTTGTTCGTAGCAAGTCGGGGCGTATCGTCGAAGCGTACGGCCCAACAATGGGTATCGCCACAGCCATTATTGTCCTCGGCATCATGGTCACAACGGCGCTGGGCCCAGAGAAACGCGGTCGTGAATTTGAGGGCGGTCCCATCGGTACCAACATTCGCCACGACGAGGAGAAGGCCATCGATGCTGCTTCTCTAGACGATAAAAGTACCATCGTCGGTGAAAGGGATGCCAAGAACTAGAGATGCAATAGGACACGAACTCGATCACGACTGGATGAATAGGTAGTAGTTAGCTTTGCGTAGATGTTTAACGGATTGATGCCGACCAATACAGGTATATATATCTACTCCCAAGTATCAATCAGAACTCGCACGCTGCTGCTGTGCCATCTCAACAAAAGGTAGCCCCCCTATAGAGGTTACTTTCTCACAGTTGCAGCGAGCCCCTGCCCACTTTGTTGGACTGTTATCAACATATACAGATCCAAACTTCAAANTGGTAGTTATGTTTTAACTAAACGCTATAAGCAGGAATTCAATGGCGAGCGGCTAGTTAACGAATAGGTAAATAATGAATATTTAAATAAATGATAAACAATTGAATAATTCGCAATCAAACGTCGACCCAAGCCGGTGGCTTCTCTAGGTGGGCTAAACAAAGAAAGCACCCAGCGGTCACCTCACACCTACTTAGTCTGCACCTCGCCATTCTAATAGGTAACTAACTCAGTTTTAGCAAACCCCTTGAATTAGTGAGAAGGGCAATGTTCACACCTCACATCACCATGCGGGGCGCCTAAAGATTCAGAATTCCCAGCCCCGACGATGAGCATCGAAATCAGTAGGAGAGGCGTCTGAAAATCAGCATACGGTATCCCGGAGGGACGTAGGGATAGGTAAATTGGTATCTACCTACTTGTAACGACGAGGGAAATCGCCAAAAACATAGTCAACTGCGTGACAGAGCTCTTTTCCTGCCAGTGTCGGCTTTGGAGAAGAGTATTGAAGAATGTTGGGGGAAATGGGAAAGGATTAGAAGAACAAGGTGTAGAAATATGGATTATCTTGTATGGGCCAAGCGTACAGAGACCTACAGAGAGGGAAAGGGAAAGTACTATGGCTTATAGCAAAGCTTCCATACGAAAGTTTGGTGTAGGCGGCACTCGGTATGAAAGTTGAACAGAGAGGCAAAGTGCCATGGCGATGCAAATTGAGGAAGTAGGCATCGAGGTTGATTAGAAGAGCCCGTGCAGTTGTAGCAGGCGTGGTGAGATCTTTTTTTTTTCTTGCTCTTGTTTTTCTCTAATGCCCTAATAAAAGAAATATAAAATCGAACTATTATTTTAACATTAGACTAGACTGGAGTATGAAAAATTCGTCATGTAGAATGCATTTTCGGTATGATTGGACTCATAACGAATGGGCGGATATTCTGCAAACTACTTGTTTACTTAGGTAGCTCTTCCTTAGGTGTAGTGACTTCGGTCAGCGTCACGGACAACCTCCCGGATGAGAATCGCAACACGGAGGTTGAGCTCCGATCGTTCGGGTCGATCATCCGGGATTGGTGGAAACAACCTCTGATTCGGCTCCGATCTCCCATGGCGACGTACCGACCCCCGTTCACTTATTTAAATAGCCCTGTTCCTAGCTTCTCCGGTTGACAAGCTTGGATGCTCGGAAAGCAAAGTTATGGAGCGCCGCCCGTTTGGTATAAGCACGCGTGGCTGAATGGGGCGACGACCTCACACAACCGCCGGCTTTTTCGGGCCTATATATTTGCGTTAAAGCACCCAGCCTCGAAGGAGTGGATTTTGTGCGATATGTTGTGCTAGAGATTTAAAGGGAGTTGAGAGTGCCCTCGCGAATACCTAGCATTTCCATGAGATTCTGTATACGAGACGACTCCTTTACCAGACCCTCACGATGCTGCTGTCCCGTATAACTTCAGTTGCCTATGTCTTCGGGAGCGCAGCGTTTGCTCAGCAACAGGCCTGGGGCCAGTGTAAGAAGATTTCGTCTGCTTCTGGCCCGCGTTGCTTTGCTCATTCATATATGTATGCTAGGCGGTGGGATTAATTGGAGTGGACCGACCACCTGCGTATCAGGTTATACTTGCTCATTTCTGAAGTACGGTACCTCCATTTCGACATTTCGGGGTGGATTCGATTCTGATCGATTTCGACAGCGACTATTACAGCCAGTGCATTCCTGGCGCTGCAACTAGTAAGTGACTTTGATACGCCATCCGTTACTAGATACCTCGAGTTGCTTCTCCGAGATGGGGAGCGTTCAGTCTGCCTAGACTCCTCGAACATAAGCTCAAATGCCACGGAATACGCCTTAGCACTAAGGGAATGAATGAATACACAGCTAGTACTACATCGTCTACAACAGCCGCGGGTACTACGACAGGTGCATCTACGACTCTCTCTACAGTAACGACGACGATAACGACAACGACGGCCGGCTCGGGGACATATCCAACCACTTTACAGTCGGGTTATTACTGGGTCCGAGCAGTTGCGTCGCCCAATTTTCACTCTTATTTGCAAGCCGCGCCCACAGCAACACCGTCGCCGGGCCCAGGCGACGCATATCTGCGCTCGTCTCAGAATGCAGGGCAGTTTAACATCATCGATGGTCAGCTCTTCTACAATCCAGGGTCAAGTAGCGGCGAGACGTTGTACATGTGGGTAGAGGACTCCGCAAACAAGACGCAACGAACGCTGCAGACGTGGTTCGATACGACCGAGAACCCGTACGGCGCATTCGCATTCCAGGGCGATACTCTGACATGGACGGTGGCGGATATCTCACGACCTAACGCAGCGGCGTGGCTGGTGTGCGGGACCGATGGCCAGTTGTACATCAACACTGGCGCTTATGCGTATGATACGCCTTCAGGCTGCGCGGATCAGACGGTAAGCCATCTCCGATAGACATGACTTGCCAACCCCGAGTAGGCAGGCTGACTCTGAGTAGATACATTCTTATGGGGGTTCAACAGCAGATGTGTGAGTCCTCGGACTTCGTGTGTGTGCATTTGGTGATATGAATACTGGGTGGCAGGATTAAATTGTACGGGGTCTCGTATCGAAAAGAGCATCTGTCTTGGGCATGATATGACCAATACACATTCCGAGGCCGACAGTAGCTTGGCTCCTTTCTTACGATATGGTTGGGCCCGACATCTTGCTCCTAGGGGGAAAAGCAACCCATTCTCTCACTGGGGTAGAGKTTTTGCAATCAAAACCAGCCGAGGCACAGTCAAGGGTGCCTCAATATGAGCACTCAGTAACACAACTAATGCGGTAGCATCTGTATCCTGCACCCCGTGTTACTTGTTCGTCTCACGTATGCGTGGTATCGGCCAGTTTGTCACGCACTAGATCAACGGCACCAAGACGGGAGATAAGAGTCCTCGTGATGGTCATATTGCCATTATATACTGTCGACTTGTGACTGGGAAGGAGAGCACACACCGTGATTAGTGCCCCGGAAAACATAGCAAGGAAAAGTGTGTACTTATTTCCCCGCCTATAATACTGTCCCCTGACGGCCGTGGTTCGTTTATCGTGCCGTCGCTACATGTAGTTTTTTACCGGGTTGCTTCTTGGCAGCGTCCCATTACACACATTTCCTTGGAGCGGTAGGTCGTCCAACCGCCTGCCTCTATGGCTTGCGTCCGATGACAACGCGTTGCGGATAGTATGCGTGGAAGTTCGGAGAGCGAAGCTCGCGTCTCAAGTGGGCGGCATAGACAGCTATTTCTTCCCTCGTCCAGCCGAGGACGTTCGTCCACATGTACATTATAAACCCTGATGCCTCTTTAGCCCTCTGTCGCTGCAACCTTTCCCCAGGAACGTACCTTCTATGTCTTGCTCGAGCGCCAACCGGGCATATTGACCGATCTCCTTATGTTTGCGGTCAGCAGGCCAAGGCCCTATAGTTGTCTTCACAGCCATGACCGTGGTTAGCTTCTTCCCTCTGTTGTACACGGCGGGGTGGGGAAAAGTACCTTCATATCGTATACTTTAATGTCAACAAACCCCGCGGCCTCCATGGCCAGGACTTGTAGGTTCTCCTCCAAGGGCTGAAACGAACGTCCGAATTTCCTCCCTGCTTCTGAGAATACCCGGCCCCATTGATCCAAGGCAGATCCGTACGGAACGGTGCCATCGTCGCTTTGGATTATACACGAGGACTCTTTAGACTCGAAGATACCACCAGGCTTTAAGGTCTGGTATACCTCTCTAAACAAGGCGTACCAATCTGGGATGGCGCCAATCAGCCACCTCATGTGGATGTAATCGAAGCTACTAGGCGCGTAGGTCCAAGGCTGTGTTATATCATCGATCTCGAATTTCAGGTTTGGTGGAATCCATTGCGGCTGTGACGGTGAGATATCGACGCCAATGACTTCAGCATAAGGGTACTGATCAGCAAAATCACTAGCACCCATAGGTCAGCTCTATGCCGTTGCATGGCTCAGTAATTCCGAGGTTATTCACATTGCCCATATGCCTATCATGCTTGTGTGAGTTCAACTACTTCATGGGTGCGAGCGGCCGAGGATGAATCCCGACATACCAGTGCCACATCCTACGTCCAGCACTTTCTGCGGGCCAAGGTTAGTGCATTGAGCCCCCACGTTGCTGTCAATCGTCCTCACCTGCACGCTCTCATCGATACGAGCCATGGTGATCTTGCCATCCTGCATCAGCGTGGAGACATGGTGGCTAGAGGAGCATCAGTGACGAAACCCGTGTAGAAGAAGGAGCCGAGTGGACAGATGACTTGGCCATACAGGATATCCATTGACTCGTCGTGCTGGGCATCATTAGGGTTCCTAGCGGGCGGAATGCGTGTTAATCATTATTTCGCAACCAAAAGTGATTGTGCCGTTGCTGGTGGGGGGATAAGGCGCACCAGGACTGAGCATTGCCCCTCTCACTATGATATGTGCGGCCATGCACGGTTCGATACTCGAGTATGCTGGCTGATAATGACGCCGTCGAACTCGCGTTA
>JAPUUL010001361.1:0-10081 GCA_029590625.1 Lasiodiplodia mahajangana | reverse complement strand
CATTGTAGTGTAGATGAGGTGATAACGCATCAAATCAACATATGAGCGAGCAAGTTTACGTGCTCCTATCAATCGAAGCGTCGTATATACTCAGCGCTCCGTTGACTATGATACTCTACGCTCTCTGCATTAGTCAACCCTACCTAGGCACACCCCACGCCACAGCACAGCCACAAGGCTCCAGCCCCACCCCCATTGTCGTGGGATTCGACATCCCGCAAAGGTTCAACATCCGCGCATAACCACGAACCTTTCGCGGAGACGAGCCGAGGTGCAACCACCCAATCCCCGCACTTGATTAGGTCCATTATCCCGAATTTCCTTTGTCCTACTCTCTCGTCTTCCTTTCCAGCCGTTTCCCTCACGAATTCTGATGATACCCCCTATCTTAATCTATGAATCAATCAGCGGGCGCTAAAGGGTGATAGGAGTTTGTCTTTTGAATTCATTCTTTTAGGAAAAGTGGGGATACGAACATAAAAATATTAAAATCAACGATACAGTTTTACTGTTGCCTTTCGTTAGGTATCATCCTGGCTCCGTCGGTAGGGCTAGGCTATTGGTGGTCACAATTTGGTGTTGTGGGGACGGCTTGGGGACTGGAGACTGGGATTCTGGAGCTTAGTATTCGCTCGTGGGGATAGAGAGACGTGAGGGGAATGTATCACTTACCTGTGCTGTTGACGCGGGTGGGCAGCATCGAGCACTCGTTGTGAGTGGTGGGCCACGCTATTACTTACCTACCTACTTCTTCGTAGTCTAGCCTGATTTCCCTTGGTATGCTATATTACATTCTACAACATGAATAATTAGCATATGTCTTTCGGATATCATAAGTAAGCGTAGACGGCAAACATTTACTGCTAGATAACCTCGAGCATTGCGAGTATTTGGCATATTGCCACCATCCGCTTGCCCTCAGCCAGCTAGGTTCGTACTCGGCATAGTTCGCGTCATGTGTTTTCATAGATTCCGAGCTGATATATTTAGGCAAGACCAAATACCGCTGACAGTAGCTAGAGGGATGCCAAAGAGCTTTAAAAGGTCCTAATGGCTAGAACTTCACGCTCTTTTCTCAGGTCACCCGCAATAGAGTACTTAAACTCTACTGACTAGAAGAATGTCACGAAGTGCATACATATTTCTTTAATAACCAAGACATTGTTTCAAGAAAAGGGGCGCAATTGGGGAAGAATGGGGCTGGTGTTGGGGTTGTAAAGATAGGAAAAACACAAAGGGAAAAAAAAGGAGATTTTGGCCAACGAAGGAATCGAACCCCCGGCGCCTAACGATGCAGAGTAAGGATACTGAGAATAAGAATGCTTCGCTAGGCCATACCAATTTGGCCATTAGAACAAAGTATTAACACGGTATATATGTATAGTTTATTCTTCCCTAAGGATGGAAAGGCTATTAAGGTATATATACTTCCCCTTAGTCTCCAGCTCCTAGCAAGGGGTTACGCGTATGCTGCCGTTAGCTGAACTTTACTATAACCCAAGGCGTATGTATACTTCTCCATTTATAGTTGGTTGATATGATTACCTATGCTAGCATGGTGAGGGACTTGCCTCTACGTCAAGTTCTTACTCTACAGTTCGTAAACGGTGGGATTCAAACGATGATCTATTAGAATGACGTAGACTCCTACAAAGTGTGCTATACTGAGGCACCAAAACGAAAAGGGTATCCTTGAAGTGACAAGATGCCGGGAAAACCAAACCCAATCAACTAGACTTCCGGTTACAGTGCTTTCGACGTGTACATGTCTCCGTTGCCGTCCCCTGCCTCTATATGCCCGCGACGCCCGGGCTCTCGTCGATTAAGGGTCGTATGATCCTGATACCATAGAAAGCGGGGCGTGAGTTACTCGACGGTAACAGCACTGAGGGATGAAGGCTGAGGCTTGCCAGCATCCGCATTTTGGTTTGTGGCGTAGGCGATGATGCATACATATAACGATTGGCTTTACTCGTTGGCAAGCCCCCCCTCAGCATCTTCTTCGCAGGCATCCTCCAGATCGGCTATATTGCCAAAACTGTCTTCCAACCAATCCAGGTTAAAAAATTCGGCGGGGAAGATACCACTCGTAGAGGGCTCGGGAGTGTTCGGTGGGTGAGAGCTCGGCTCGCTAGCGTCAACCTGTGCGGCTGCGTCGGATGGCGTTGGTTGTTGTTGTGAAAGTGTTAGATCCGGCGTGGAAATTGCATCAAGTTCAATGTATTGATTAATGTCAAAGTCATCACTCAAAGGGTCGTCTCCCACGGTATCGTCTTCCACGGTATCCGCTCCTCGGGTATCCGATTGAGCGAGGAATTTGTCGTCGCCACTAACAAAATTCATACAATTTTCATCCTCGAACTGAGCACCGGACCCAAGAAGGTCATAGTTCATGCCATCCGGTATGGCGAGAGACGGAGTATCATGGCTAGCGGGGGGATTCTGATCTTGGGCAAAGCCACCGGTCAAAAAGCTGTTCTCCGAGGCATCCTGTTGGATGGAGGACTGGTAGCTGTTGGCGGGAACCGGGGGGGNTTCGGCCCAAGGTGAAGCTACTATCGAAGGCGCTGTTCTGCGAGGCGTCCGGTTGGCCGGAGGGCTGGTTGCTGTTGCTATTCATTAGGTCCCAGTACCAGTTATTATTCAAAACGCTGTTCTGCAGGGTGTTCGCTTGACCGGGGGGTTGGTAACTGTTGTTATTGACGACAGGATCTGGGTCCCCGGCGAAACCACTATTTAAAGCGTTGTTCTGCGAGGCGTTTGGTTGGCCGGGGGGTCGGTAGCTGTTGCTATTAACGATAGGGTTTAGGACCCAGGGAAAGCCACTATTCAAAAGGCTGTTCTGCAGGGTGTTCGCTTGACCGGAGGGTTGGTAGCTGTTGCTATTGACAGCAGTGTTTGGGACCCAGGGCCAGCCACTATTCAGAGCGCTGTTCGGCAAGATGTTTGGTTGACTAGAAGGCTGGTCCGACCAGTCATCGATGGAAAATGTCGAAAGGTCAATCGGGGGGAGACTTGGGGCCAGATTTCCAGAAGCCGGCGGATCCTAGTCGCCGCTTAAGGGTACCAGTCTCTCCTGTTCCATAGTCACGATTCCTGGGCTACCGCGCATGGTTCCTGGGGTACTGCGTATAGTTCCTGAGGTATCGCTTATGGTTACTGGAATACCACGGACGATTCTTGAAATACGGCGCATGGTTTCTGGGTTCGAGGACATGGGGTAAAGCCCGATTGGCGTGTCACTAGAAGAGGCACCTACTGAAGGAGATACACTCACAGACCCCTGGGCATTGGAGATAGTATCGAATTGGTGATGATTCTGCGGGCCTGGGTTTTGATATTCCTGAAGAGTTGCGCTGGACTGGGTTGGAATATCAAACTCCAAGGGCTGGTTGCTTCTCTGCACGCGGTGACCGGAGGATCCTATGGTTCCTTGGACTTCGCTTGGAGGTTGAGATTCCGTTTGCTGTCGAGGGTCGGATTGCCGTTGAGGGACCGGCTCTGGTGGAAGCCCCAATCGATAGCGTTCCTGAGCTAATCCATCACAGGTGTTACAAACGATGCTCCTCTTTTATCCCCATCTATTGGGCTGATTTTTTGCACTAGGTGTTTTGCTCGACGAGATTCTCTAGCAGGCGGAAACATACCTATAAGTCTGGGCAATATACGTTAGGCTTGTGTGGTTAGGAAACTGAATGGGGTCTGACTAGTACTTTTTATGTTCGTAGTGTATGCGCCATATCGCCTTTTTGCTGATAGGATCACCCCCAAACCTCTCATTGAATGCCCTAGCTACTCTGGAGTGATTCCTGTCCAACTCGAATTCATGCTCGATGAAGCGTTTTTCCTCTCTCGTATACCGTGTATTTCTTCCTCTGGGAGGCATGTTAACCTAGATAAAGCATGTACGCGAGGCGATAGTGATGCGGAGAAACAACTTATGTGCTAGACGTTTTAGTGAAGGCAGAAGCAAATTCTGATTTTATCTTGAGGGCCGGTCCAGTTTTTGGTCTCTGGTATGCCCACAAAATAGCAACTCTATGCGGTGAAGGGATAGAAACCCGGAAGGCACAAAGGCCGTTGGTTTGTTGAACTTATATCTGTGAGGCCTATGAAAATAGCAGGGGCAGCCACCGGAAAGCACCTACTTAGCCACCGATGGTAAAGCGAATATTTGATACGAGTCCTGTGATGCTGATTCACCCTTTCGAAATCATCATGGCTTTTCTATCCCTCAATATAGACATAGTAGTAGATAGGGAGAACGCAAAGAGCTACTAGTTAAGCCGTGTTACGAGTTTAGTTGATTTAATGCTAAAACCACGGTCAAAGCTGAATGTACCAGATTGTTCATAAAGACATGCTCTGTTCTGTGCGTCTTTTAGTGGACGGTGACTAGAGTAAACATTAGCTCATGATTGATTGTATCAGTCAAGGGTATTGAGGGAAGGTTGGAGCCTTTCCCTGGCAGCTGCAGGTGGTATAGAAGCGAGCTGACGCCAGACTTCTCTTGGTTTCATAGATGCAGCAACTGACACGGTATAGAACAAGTGATTGACTAAGCACTGTGATCTCGTAGAAGGTTTTTTACATGAACTCAGATGAGAAGTAGCTCTACCTCTATTTGCTCCGTCATGTTTGTACTGGGTAAGCCCCAGCCCGTCTATCACGATAGTTGTTTCCCAAAAATGGCCCACCAGCATTCTACTTCCTGGGACTCACCATCGCCATCTCCCCAATCGTCTTGTCCCGTAAGGACGTGTTCCTCTAGGGCTACTAGAGATAAGGCACCAACACTCATGAATGACCGAAACTGGGTAATCAATCCCTTCGTGACCTGGTCCCGTACTGGTACCATGGCAATAGCTCTCGAGTCTGGGCTATCGAGTAATTGTTTATGGATTGCCGAAGATAGGAGTGCTGGGTGGTTGTCATCGTAAATCCCATCAGCCACGAGAACGATCTGGAATGTGTTAGCATAGAATACCACTCAAGGATTGTCACCCACGCTAAATTGATTCTCATTCGAGAATATTGTCCCATTTCCAATTTCGCAGCCCCAAGTCAGCGCACCTGAACTAACTTTGCCACCAAGTCGTTCGACGGTAGCTCGGTTTTGTTCAATGTTGTAGTCCAAGTTTGGCATGATATCGGGGAGATCACTAAGGACGACATTAGCTCGCCAGTAGCTCGCGGCGGCGATCCCTAGGAGACCTGTTCCCGAACCAAGCTCTAGGACTTTCACGGACTCTCGACGGCCCGGTGCTAGGAGATGGGCCAGAGACCCAGTTGTCAAGCTGCCTAGTAGCTGCGCCATGAGAAACGACGAGCCCCATGTCTTATGTCCCAACGCATCACCGGTGATAGGAGGCTCCCGTATGATCAACTCAAAAGGAATTGGTCTATTTTGGAACGGCCATCTTCGCGTGATCTCGCCCATCCCTGCTCGCCCGCATCGCTGAGAAAGACAGCGGCTTGCCTCCTCCCAGATCATCTCTTTGCGATCATCGTCTTTGATCCATTGAAGACTGCTACTGACGATGCTTGCAAGATACGACATAACGTCACGACGGCGACGAGCAGAATTCTCCTGATTAGCTTGAAAAGCCGTCTTAGACAATGTAGAATTCCAAACTGGAGGCTCAAAATGAAGTTGCTTTAGACAAGCCAACAATTCCTCAAAAGCTGGTCGCTGCCAGACTTGAGGGAAGTCCTCCGGACTAATGTCACCGTATGATTTGGGCATGTTATAATAGCCTTTAGAGTCGAGAGTTGGGAGAAAAGAGGGACTTGAGTCACCGAAAATGAGACATGATGCTGATGTCTCACTGAAAGCCGTGCATATCCATTGTTACAATTGCTTAATGTCAAATTCTGTTTGATTATTTCATCTTCATTACAAAGTTCTAAAGAGTGAAGTTGGAAAAAAAAAAAAAAGAGGCTCAAAGCCACACGCATAAGGACGCTATGTATGCATAAGCCACATTAGATACCTACTAGGTACCTAGCTCCGTGCATAGGTGCCCACTTATCTTCTTATCGATAGAGCTCAAGCTCCCACTATGACTCGAAATTTAACGTGGACGATATCCCATCTCTCTTCTTCTTCTTTTCCTTCCTCAAGCATCGTCCTCATCAAGGCTGTGTTTCCGGGCTTCACACAGAATGGCTGCGCTCGTCGCAGCGGTTCATCAACCTCGTGCTCTTCGGAGCGCAGGTTGTATTTCCCTGCCCGTGAGAAATTCGGAGTACGCTTCAACCTCACCTGTGCCTCACCTTGGCGTGGGGGCTTCCACAGGTCTGTCCGTGAGGACCTCGCGTGATATCACGCCTATGATTGGCATCAGAGACGCAGGGCCTTCCCTTCCGTGCATACCCGTAAGGGGACGACGGTCGAGGTTGGTTCCTATGGGAGAGTCGTCATGAAGCTTGTGCGAATCACTTCAGTGCAATACACAGCCTCTGCTACAGAGAATTCAATTCCGATCACTCTGATGGGGACGATGCTTCACCCTTTTCCTCTCAGGTACGTTATGTGACAACCCCTTCGTTTCTTGCAAGCCTAGGATGCTACTAATGAAGTGGAATACCTCCCAGCTATCTAGTCCATATCGCCGACGTCCTGGGCGGGTGGGCTCTTGCTCAGCTCCTACTCGCATCAACACATCCCCTGCAGCAAGCATGGTTCCCTTGCCGCCCTAGTCTAAGACAGACGCGCTTATTAGCTTATGTTCTCCCCGTTGTTCCCAAGCCAGCCGCTAGGATTGTCCTTTTCGTTGTAGTCGTGCTCCATTTGCTTATCGGCGTCCGCGTTTCCGGGTCTATTCGAAGTCGCACCTTCGATCTTCACGTCCTCCGACTGATGCTTGCCGATACGGGGTAGCATATTGGCCGTAGCACTTCTGGAATCGACAAGCTTTTCTAGCTCCGCTAACTCTTCCAGAAGATCTGTGCAGGCCGCCTCGTTTGCCACAGATCTTTTACTAAGGCCGACGACCAAGCTGCCAGCTCCACGGACCTTGGAGAGGTGATGCTGCCGGGAATCGTAATCGCTGCTATAGTCGGACCATCCAACCTCTGCTAGGAGCTCTGTAGCTTCATCGACTTGGGTTAAACAACTTTCTAGTTTCATACTTTGGATAGAAAATTGTTGGTCGTCCCTTTCATCCCCGTGCTTGTCCTTGCTGTTAAACTCTATCTTCTTGCGCCATATCTGTTGGAGCACTTCCACTCCAACATAATACTTGATGCTTTCCACTTCCGCCAAGTATTCGTCCCGAAATTCCTGCCAGAACTGCCTGCTCTCCATAACTTGCTGGCTCAGTTGATTTATTGCAAGAGAGACCTTCATCTCCGCCATCATCTTCCTAACAGCAGGGGCCGGTGGAGATCGCCTAGCCGGTGGAACTAAGTTATCTACTGTAGCTGCTGAGGATTGTGGTCTTCGTTGTTCGGCGGAGATGCCATAGTTTCCCCGGCCTTGTGCATAGGGATGAACGAAGAATGGACGAGCATGCATATCTCCACTACGGCTCTGAATAACTTGAGATAAAGCAGGCTCTTGGGGGTAACGCGTATGGAAGGCTCTACTAACAAAGCCGGTGTACTAGATGCTATTGCTTTACAATATCTTAGCTATTACTACGAATTAAATATATTTCCCATCCCTGCGCCCAGGCAATCTTTCACTCGCGTTTGTTAGAGCCATGTATCATACAAATATGGAACAACCTACTACACACATAGCAGCATCTTGTGAAAACTTATTTGCCACGTGCAGCTTCACTACGTAGAGACTTGTTCCGGAACCTCTTTACGGTATAGGGTGCAGTGTTGTCTTGGGTCTCTGTTTTATAGAGGCGCAAACAGTTAGGCTCCTCATCTTTGATGGATGATGATACAAATGTTTGCCGATTATTCTACTATTCTCCGGTTTGACGCGATAGCCATGATATCCGCATGCTACTGAATAAGTAAATCAGTACTAAGACCTCAGAAGAAACATGAATTGTTCCAGTATATGCTGTGCCTTCTATACCTGATGGATGCTTATTCTCTGCCTCGTCTCCGCGTCTGGGTGTAACAGGTACGCTGGCTACCTGTTGATATTCCCGGATGGAGAATTAGCGGCCTCGAATGGCTTCGTCTCGTTTGAGTTACCTTAGTTGCGAGTAAGTGCCACAGCTCTCTACTCGCTTCAGTAAACTTTAGAGTATGCCGCTGTTAAGTCCTACAAGGGCCTTTTTTTTTTTTAATGCGCCAAGTGCGCTCCTCTGCCATAACTTGTCCAGAAGAGCTGCGAGGGTCCGAGTAATCTTGTGCTAGAAACCACATTTGGATGGAAATTTCATAGCTCCTAAGTAATCATGTAGATTCTATAACTTTAACACCGGACAGCAATATATGATAACATGACAAATTTATGCCGCGAAGGACGGCATGTCTTTATATAGCACGACTATTATTATGCTCTACTCGTGTTGTTGAAGTCGCTATTCGATGGCCTCTTGCAGGCTGGGCTGGGGTAGTGAGTACAGTTCTTGTGATACTCGCATCTGGGGCCGCACAGCATGGCTCGGCGCGGTCCAAGGAAAGCAAGGAACTCACCCCTCGTAGGTGACCTCGGTCGTCGAATAGCACGACGCGGCGATGCTCGTCGTTACTAGAAAAGTCCTCGCACAGCCTTTGGCACAAGTGCCTACTAGGTAAGCAGTCACCAGTAGTCAGTCACCCTGAGGCTGCATGTTAAANCCTTGCTTCGGATGGTCCTCATGAGATTTCCCTCCAACCGCTGTGCTTTCCTACTGAGACAGACATGGCTATTTCTTGGTATTCTTTGCCCTAGTGCGCGGCGGGAGGCCAGACGAAGCCGATTATGGGGTTCGGGGGCCAGCACTGCAGTGTAGGTACACCGTTTGTTCAACACGGGGCTTCACGTGCTAGACTAGAGGCGACATAGTTTGCCTATGAATGCTGCTCCTGGGGGCCGCTCCTGGTGGTTCTCCACGATCTTATGATATAGCATCCTCATCCTATTCGTACGAATTCCGCATATCCGTGTCTCCATCACCAACCTGCCTTGAGGTATTAAACTCCCTTGCCTCTTCGATGATGTAGCTCACGCGACAGCCTACCTTTAGTACAAACCTTGTTCTCGGGTCTCGTGCGGTCGATTCCCATGTCTGTGTCCGTGTGTATGTATGTATGTATGTATGTATGTCTGGCTTCGGCTCCGGTGCAATATCCCCTTGCGGCGCATCAAAACGGCCTCCGCCTACCCAGATAGTACATACTTATGTATTATGTATGTACAACTCATGTACATACATACATACCTACCTAGGGTATCTCGAAATAGGCCTTTTTTTTTTCTGACATGGGATTCAATCTCACGTGCGCCTAAACTGCTGTGCCTCGTGTCACAACAGCGGGTTGTATTCTAGCCTACCGCCTGCCTAGTACTTACTGGGGAGGTAGGCTACTTGCGGCTTGGGTCTGGGCGGTGTCACCTCACAATGTAATCTGGTAGGTCGCCGTGGGCGAATGAATCTAAGTGGTTACCATTGGACTTGAAACGAAGAGCCAGCCAGCAGCCTGCCTGCCTGCCTGCCGTGCCCGTTTCCACTTTCGCTACCATGTAGGTAAGGCTGGGCTGTCTGCCCCCGGATAGTACCGTGCTTGCTGACCTTAGGTAGGTAGACAGGGAGCGATGGAACCAAGGCTCCCNACAGCTCACACGGCTCGCACACACACACACACACACCTAGCGTCTATTTCATTGCACATTGTGTAACTTGAGGCGCCGCTAAGGGGAACAGGTAAGGCCTATTGTCTGCCTGCCGGCTGTCCGCCTTGCCCTTTCCGCGTCTCATGTGTGGCCACATGGTGCATATGAAGTAAGTAGGTACTCTTGTCAATCATCAGACTTCCATAGAAGAACTAACAGCGTGCGTACCTATCTAATATAAGCCCATCTTTTTTTTGGGCAGTTGGCAATTACGTCATTGAGAATGAGTGGGCGGGCAAATTGCTATTCATTCATTCATTTATCCATCCCATCCAACGCATCGCAAAAAGATAT
>JAPUUL010001360.1:0-10081 GCA_029590625.1 Lasiodiplodia mahajangana | reverse complement strand
TCTGCGCGCCGGGCGGCCAGCTGGTTCGTGCTCTCGCTGGCCTGGAGCTCGTCGATCGTCTTGAGAAGTTTCTCGACGCGATCCCGCAGTCTAGACACGTCGTCGTTTAGTTGTGTGGTCTGCTTGTCCTTGCGCTCGATTTGCGACTGTAGGTCCTTCACGGCCCGATCGACGTTGCGGTTGGATCGTTGCGATTTGGATCGCTCGCTCTCTTGGGCTTCGAGTTGGGTTTCGAGCTGTTGTTGGGAAAGAGTATTAGTGTTACGTCTTGTGAGCTTGCGAAATAGTGACGAAAGAGGTCTTGTTGGGGGGTGTTGTAATTCATTCCCACTCTGATCTTGGGAGCAAGGGTCTAATGTTGTACTAACCTCCTGGATGCGCTTGTGTAGGAATTTGATGTCCTGGCTCCCACTTGAGTAGCCTTTGGTCTCTAAGTCGACTAGTCGCACTTGGATTTCGCTGAGGCTCTTCTCAAGTGCTGCCTTTTGTTTAGAGAGATCGGAGTTCACTTCACGCTCCGCTGTGATCTCCTTTTGCATCTCTGTTGCTAGAGACTCAGCTCGCCGCATTTTCTCGACAGCTGCGGCCGCAATGTCTTCTTGTTGAGCAAGGGTAGACTTCAGATCTAGAATCTCCTTGTCGGTGCTAGCAGCACTCCGCAGAGCTGGGCTTCCGCTCTTTGAAAGATCGTCTAACCCGGCCTTGGCTTCCTCTAGTCTAGTCTCGATGCTGCGTTTCTCTCGAATGAGAGTGTCGCGCTCAGCCGTTATGTCATCGACCGATGTTCGAAGACTTCTGACCTGTGATAGAAGCGACACTACCTTGCCTTGGGCTTCGTTGTGAGCACTAACGGCCTCGTCTCGGGAGACCATAACATCAGCAAGTGTCGACTCCAACCGAGACTTCTCCTTTGACCAGGTGGAGCTGTTGAGAACCTCATCGTCCCACTTGGATCGCAGGTCTTCGAGTTCTTCTCGTAGTCGGGCAATCTCGGCTTGTTTATACAGTTTCTCTTCCCGGGCTAAATCCAGTTCCTTAGTCAAGCCAGCAAACTCAGCCTGGTACTTCTTGCGTGTTTGTTCCATGCTCAACTCTTTGTCTTCAAGGTCAATAGCCCTTTGGTTTCTGTAGTCTTCGAGCTCATGTTGGAGACGCTTCTTGGCTTGAGTGGCTGCCTCAAGATCTGTCGAAATGTCCTCAAGCTTCTCTTCGAGTCGTTGGTTTTGCCGTTGAAGGTCTTCCATACTGCCATCCGACTTGTTTCGTTGAGACATGATCTCAGCGTAGGCTTCTTCGGCCTCTTTAGCTTGAGCCTTGGCGAATTGTTCAGCTCGGTTTGCCTTCAGGACAGCAATCTCGGCTTGCTCTAGTTTACTGAAGTACTCATCGGCGCGGCTCTTGTACATCTCAAGGCTGGAGGTGACATCCGCCAACCTAGCGGTCTCAGTATCCAGCCGTATTTGTAGGTCAGCATACTCTTGTAAGAGTTGACTACGGCTGGAGGCTTCTTGTTCTCTAGCGGCGGTCATCTCTTGTAGATCTGATCTCACATCTCGAAGCTCAACCTCAACACTAGCACGGTCATGTCGCATCTTCTCGAAGTGTTCCTTCACATCCGTAAGCTCGGCGATAGCATCGTTATGGCTATGTAGTAGAGATCTCCGGGATTCTTCTTGGCTATTGAGTAGTTCCAAGATCTCTTCGTGAGACCTAGCTTGGATGTCCCGTAAAGATAGTTCGCCGCTTCGCATCGATTTCTCTAGATAGGACACTTTCTTCGTTGAATCATCAAGCATCTCATGTAATCGACTGTTCACCTTTTCTAGCTTTTGCATGCGACGAATGGAAGGACTCTCGTCTACGTTGAACTCTCGGGGGGTACTAGAGCGCTCAAGTTGGCTTTGGAGATGTCGATTCTGCATCTGGGCTATCTGGAGTTGGTTTTGTAGCTCCTCGACTTCGGTCTTTAGATCTTGACGATTGTTGAAGCTGAGGATGTCGGCAGTCCGGTCGGATCTACCAGAGTCCGGAATCACGTCATTCTCATTTCTAACTTGACGTGTCGGCGTGGAAGTGTTTGAATAGTGTCTTGCATGAAGCTTTGTACGCTTCTGAATTGGCGAGCCGTTGAAAGGAGCCTCGTTAGGGTGTATCTCTTCTAATTTTGGCCTTGTAGGGGACTCTCCTCGGTTGTTGCGTGCTTCTGCTAGCTGTGCCTCGGCGTTGGCCCGAGCCGTCGTCTGAATCCGTAAATTTTGCTGCAACTCCTCAATCTTCCTAATCATATCAAAATTTTTGCTCATGATCTTATCATGAGGCGTATCAGCTGGCGCTGGAACTGATATTTCTGGGTCTACAGCCTTTAGCACCCTAAGCATTTGAGCACGAAGTTCATTGATCTCCTTGCCACGCGAATCAAGTGTCCCCTGCATGGTGCGAACTGTTGATTGAGCTTGTGTCCTTAGTTGGCGTTCGGATTCAATAGTTCGATTGGCCTCTGCCAATTGAACTGTGAAATTTGAGGATGCCTTCTCTGCGTTGCGATTCGAGGTCGTTTCACGAGCAACTTTGTGGTTCATGTCTTCTAGGTCAAGCTGTAGCTTCTCGACCTTCTTTTCCAGGCCAGCGATGGTTAGCGAAGCATCACCGAGCTGTTTGTTAAGCTTTGAGTTTAGCCCTTCGAACTTGGTCTTCTCGCGCTGAAGAGTGACGATTTGTCCTCTCGATGCCTCGGAAGCCCTAGAGGCGGAACGAGCAATCTCCAGTCCCTTCTGTTGCAATTTGTTGAGCAGGGCGCGATTATCGTTCTCAGAAGCGTTCAAACGACCCTTTACGGTAACAAGCTCTCGTTCAAGTCGCTCTTTTGCCTGGTCATTCTTGAGACCAAATTCACCTGACTCAATCATGAATTTGTTCATATCTTCGACTTGGTGAGTGAGCTTCTCGCATTCTTCCTCGTACCACTTGAGCCGCTCTTGCGTTGCATCTATGTCTTTTTGCAACCTAGCTTCTCGCTCACGAGCTAAGCGTGTTGCCTGACGATCGGCTGCTTCCTCGGCGTTCAAGCGCGCCTCCTCCGCTTGGGTTTTTGCAACACGGAGTCGTCGAATTTCTTCTCGAGCTTCGTCGCGTTCTTTTTCGGCTGTAGCACGTGCCTCCATTGTCCGCCGCAGGGTGTCCTGTTGAAGGTAAAGCTCCTTTTCTATAGTGATTTTCGCCTCCTTCAGCTGCTCGTGTTCTTGTTGTAGCTCCTGATATTTATGTTCAGCGAGAAGGGCAACGTCATCTCTCGACTGCCGCTCCCTGCTCAATTCGGTTTGTACGGTGAACAATTGCTCTTTGAGGTCCTTGATCTGCGTTTCTAGCAGCTCACGATTTTGATTTGCTTGTACGTCTTCAGAAAGTCGAGCCTGGAGTATTTGTTTCGCATCTTCAGCCTCTCGTTGAAGCTGAGACTGCTGAGAGCGCATGGCCTCCATCTCAGCTTGAACTTCTCGTAAACGTGCTGTTGTTTTCTCTTTCTCGGACTGCAAGCTTTTCTTCTGGTCCTCAAAGTTTCGTTGGTCCATTTGAAATTTCTTGTTGTCACCTCGCAAGAGAACCAGTTCGCTCTCTTTCTTCCGAACGAGCTCTTCGTACTCCGTAGATGTCTTGGATAATTGCGATAATTGTTGCTGAATCTCACGGTTATCGCGAGAAAGATTTTTCTCACGTATTTTTAGCGACTGCAACTCCTTATGTGCAGCTGCAAGCTTAATGTCCGAGTCTTGCTCTCTGCTCAACAGTTTACCTTCTAGGTCTCGTACCTTCCGATCTTTTACAGAGAGCTGACTCTGAAGCATTTTGACTTCATCCTGTAGAGCCGATTCTTGAGCGCTCCGGTCTGCTTGCTTTTTCGAGATTTCGTCAAGTTCCGTTTCAAGCCTTGTGGCTTGGGCATCGAGCTCTAATTTCTCGTCCTCAAGTCGCGCAATAAGCCCAGCAGCTTGCTCAAGTTGCGACCTATATTGTTCGACGTCTTGCTCGGCTTTCTTTTTTGCTCCAAGAAGGGCATCTAGCTGGTCTTCTAGTTTCTCTTGATCGTCCATAGCACCCTTTAATTCTTCCTCTAGCTCTACTTCCCGGAACTGGAGACGTTTGAAGATTTCTTCTTTATCAAGTGCTAAAGCTCGCTCGCTCTCGAGGATCTGTTGTGTACGCATCAACTCAGCATGGCAGTTGCGACGTTCTTCTTCGAGCCGCATCCTATTCTCGACATCTTGCCGCATCTTTTCATTGAGCTCTCGTATCTTCTCGTCGCGTCTCTTCACCTCCATGGACGTACGAGTAGCCCCCAGCAATGGCTTCATCTTAATAAGAAGCTGCCACCATGGGTTCTCGCAGAGGTCAAGATAGACGTTGAAATTACGCTGGATAACTTGGGTCGCCTCGGTACGATAAAGTCTTTTGAAGGCGATTCGGCGCTGAACATAACCACGGGCCACGGATTGAAATCGAGACATTATCTCAGTAATCAAAGCATCGCGCCGTTCCTCTAATTCTGCTAGAACACCAGCTCGGAAGAAGACCTTCGTAAGACCGACACGGAAAAGAGATTTATCAATTCCGAGCCTGTCAAGCATCAAAGACGCCGCCGCCTGCCCCTCTAGGTAACCCTTGGGTAAATCTCTGCAGAGCACCTCGTACCGCTGCCGGAATTCTCTGAATTGGAGTCGGTTGGGGAATCCGGTTCGAGCGATTCTTATTCCCTCGAGAACACCGTTACACCTTAGTTGATCTAGTACGAGTAGTGCATGAAACTGCTTGGGTCGTTTCTTGTGATTTGGAAGGATACATCGAACGAAATGTGGATGGGTTGAGTGAAGCTGAGTCATGAGACTGGATAGCTGCTCCTTGTGTCTTTGGGCAACGGTCCGGAAGAGTCCCTTCTTCACCCGATTTCGAGTGTTTCCGTTATCTTCATCAGTATCGGCGCAATCCGCGAATAGATTGGCGATATGCGCATTAGTAGACGCAGCAAGCAGACGTGTGACGTTGTCGTTCAAAGGATCCTTGTTCTTCTCTAGCCAGCCTTCCGTAGAATATTCGACTTCGGCGGCGTAATGGGTGAGTACGAAGCCATGACGAGGACCGGGCCGAGAAGGACGATACTTTGTCGACTTCTTGTCCCACAAGGAGTTCAATTTCTCCGTGAAAGACCTATCTGTAGCTTTAGGCATAACACTGTCTTCGTCTAGACATGAGAAAATACCAATCGGGTTAGAGAGTTCGATCAAATCGATTGTAGGCTGAAGATCTCGACCGAAGTCGATAAATCTCCATTCGATTTGCTCCCGTGCATACTCCTCTTGTTCTAGGACAAACATATGGTGGTTGAAAAACTGCTGTAGTTTCTCATTGGTATAGTTGATGCACAGCTGCTCGAAACTATTTTCTTCAAATATCTCGAAACCAGCAATATCGAGAACACCGATAAAATGGGAGTCATCAAGACCCATACCATTTCGGTCAAGCTGGCGGTTAATCCTGGTGACAAGGTCCCCGAATCCACGCTCATAGATACCTTTCGCAAGCGCATTTATCCCGAGGTGCACTTGTTCGGGGGTCTGCACTTTTTCTACCCATTCTCGACCTGCCTTGACTTTAGGATGTAAAAGACCTTGGAGGAAGGGTTCTAGAGGTATGCCTAGCAGGGCACAAACGCGAGCCGCTACTTCTTTGGCGTCTGGGGTTAAGCGAGCTTGATCGGCCATGCGACTTTCCTTGACGACCGAGATATTTCCTAGATGGAGGACCGCAGCCACTGTGCGGAGGATATCGTCTTGATCTTCATCAGAAAATCCCATGACGTGGAAGGCTTCCAGCAACGAGTTCCACTCATCGACATCTGAGACGCCGACGATGGTATCGTGGCCATCACGGGTGTAGACGAAATCGGCAATGTTAAGGCCCTTAAGCATAAAGTTCCGCCGCAGTCGATCGTCCGCACCAGCCAGGAGTTGGTAGAAGATATGGTAGTTGCGCTCCTGGGAGTTGATTCGTACAACTCTTGATTTCTCCAGTAGATACCAGTCAATGAAGGCACCGGCAATAGACCCGTTAGGAGTGAATTCAATGCGAATAAACTTGCCGAAGCGCGAGGAGTTGTTATTCCGGACCGTCTGAGCGTTGCCGAACGCTTCTAATATGGGATTTGCACGTAATATCTGCTGCGAGAGATTTGAATGATGCCCTTTGCTCTTAAGGGGGGNATTCGGAGTGAGCAACGGCAGCGAGATACTGAATGACTTTCTTGGTGTTTTCTGTCTTGCCAGCACCAGATTCTCCAGTGACTAGGATGCTCTGGTTCTCGCCCTCGTCGACAAGATTGCGGAAAGCTTCGTCAGCCATGGCAAAGATGTGAGGTTTCGTGTCTTCCCGGCTTCGGCCTTTGTACATATTGATATACTCGTTGGTATAGATGGGCAGGGAGCAGTAGGGGTTGACAGTAACCAAGAAGAGGCCGGAGTAGGTGTAGATAAGGTCTGCTTGGTACCGCATATGAAGATTGTGCACGACGGAAGCCTCGTTGAGATGTGTCAATTCGGCCATATCGTTTGCTTTGTCGAACTTGGCAGGGTTGACTTTATCCACGCTCTCGCTATCGACCTCACGTTGCTGGAGACGAGCGTTAGCAAAGAGCCGTGCCACACCCTGTCGGGATAGCATTGACTTAGACTTACGCTGCCATCGTCGCATTGGACGAGAAGCTTGCCTCCTCCCAGCTCCTCGACGACCCAGCCCTTCACGAAGGCGTATTGTGGGTCCCTAAGCCAAACGTATCTCTTTCCTGAAAAGTCATTCTCGCCCTCGATACCTCTGACGATATCTATGCTCCGCCTCAAGTCTTCGGTCTTGATGAAGGAGGGCGCGAAGGTAGTCGAGCCGGGCAAGTTGCTCTTGGAATCGGCCCGTTGCTGGCGCGGGGCATGACCGTTCACAGGCGGCGGTACTGTGAGGCCTAGTGCCGTATGCGATTGTGTGCGGGTGTGTAAAGATGTAGTAGAGGGTGATGTTGTGCTCGAGAATTGCGATGGGGAGGAAAATAGAGCGGACTTCGGCCTACCGGGTGCGCTGGGAGCATTGGGACCGGGCGATGGGGATGGCGAGCCCATGCGCGCAAATGGATTGTTTCGTACGGACATTATTATGGGTGGTGGTGTATATCGGCGACGGGTACTACATTCGAGCTGCTCAACAGCGGCGTATGGTGATCATCGATGCTGGGCGGATTTAGAGTGTTGTTGACGATGTATTTCGTAGGCATACAAATCTATCATCGAGAGGGCTCAAGGCCATCACGAAACGCGCAGCACGCGTTTTGATAAAGTGCAACGTAGGAGTAAACGACAAGTGGCGAAATAGAATCGCAAAGCAAGCGTTGCGTGTGCAATTAACTGGTCCAAAAGAAAAAACCGTTGCCTTTGCTGGCGTGAATGTGAATTGCGTCAAGTAAGACAGTGAACGGACCACTCTGGATGGACCCTGTCTATAACGAAGCTGGAGATAAGGTTATTGTTGACATCGGCTGGGCAGAGGATTAGCGCATAGCAACGGTCGCAAAAGTAAACATTCGGAGCTTGGCATACCTCATTACCTGAGGTCGTACCGCGCGCCTGGACCTGAGCCTATCACTGACGGGGACCTCCAGCTGACACCGCTGCTGTCACTTGACTCTTGACGGCCGTAGATACCTTTTTGGTGGATTAGGTACTGTATTGTGGTATGCTCATGGTACAGTGTCCCGTACTTTAAAACACTGTATTTACAGCGCGCGCTGGTGTTAGGTATAGATAGAAGTGGGGCATTAATCCCCTGCAGCGCCGTCTGCACTCGTTCAACCTACCTAACCTAATCTTGGTTGGAACTGTATGCTGTACTTTGCCAACCGTGTCACAATACTAGGTGCTGGAGGTACTACTTACCTTTTCCAGGTACGTGTACTGTACTGTAGGTACTCTACTAGATCTTGTGTGGATCGACATGCACACGACCGCATCTTTCGGGCGAATTTCTATCATCACCACCATCAACCATTAACCATCAAAAGACACCGTCACCAGCATCCAACACACGAGCTGGAAGAGGTGCGCAATCTCATTCCCTCCATCGCTTCGCCAGCCCACATTCGTCGCGTCGTACTGCAAGACAGACACAGCTTTCTTCGATCGCTAGCCACCGCTTTTCTTTATCGTTTCTTTTTATTCCCTGTTCTCTACCTGCCATACCTATTCCATAATCACGTCTTTGGTTGAGTTGGCATATTCCACCTATACCCGCATCGCACACGTACATCGATCGCATACGTATATAACTAAGCTACCATTATCAACTCCTATCTTTATTTGCATAGCCCAGCGGGAGAGCGATCCCGCCACGTACTCCGATAATCAATTGACTTGATGTGCAATGAGCCTTCAATCCGCCACTGGAGGAGCAATCTTGTTTAGTTCGACACAAAGACAACCGGGCCATATTCATTTCGTCTAGTGGCAACATCGTTTGTCATTTGTCTTTGCAATTAATTCCTCTTGTGTCACCTCGGTTCCGGGGCTTTGGGCAGGTTGGCCAAATTACGACCACCATCCACCTCTCCCATCGGCCAACTCTCCTTCTATTAATTCTTACCCGTCTTTCGCCATGGCCGAACATCCACGCAGTAATGGCCCGTATCTTGGGCAATATCCCCCTCCTCCGTTACCCCCAATGTCCGCCTCACCGGGTGTACAGATGCCTTATTACCCCCAAGTTCACACTATACCGCCTGTAAACTACGCCGCGTCACAGAGCGCATACGACCTCAATTCAATCAGGATACCCGGGTTGGGACTTGGCCAGGAGACACCCATGGCCGCGACGAGCTTCACACCTGGTGCTCCCCAACCATGGTCCGCGCACGGCCACAACCCACAAATAAATAGTTATTATCAAAGTCAGCACCAGCCTTCCCCTCTTCCACGGCAATCACACATTCCACACCAACAGTCCAGCAATGTTCTCGAGGAGGGTGAGCTGAGTGAAGGGGGAGGCGAGTTCGAGGATCTCTACGAACCTGGGGCCTTAACAAATGCTCCTCAAGCACAGCTCCAGAATAAAACTGCCCAACCATCCGCCAATTTGAATAGCCGCGATAGCAGTGTGGGAGACGCCGACGGATCTTCCATTTACGATCCCCATGAGCCCCGTGATGAGCGTGAGCATCACGCCAAACAAGGCAATTTGCCTGGTGTAGGACGTCAGTCTCCAGATGACGATTGGGAGCCATCATATCCGGACCGCGAACGATCTGGGTCATATTCGCCATATCTGTCCCCTAGGGAAGTCCACCGTAAGGTTTCTGTAGCGAAGGCGGTATCCCGTGACACGAAGGGTACGTATAATTGAAACTACATATGTGAGATGAAATCTAAATGTTTCCAGCTACCGACCGAACCGAGCCTTCTCAACCTACCCGCCCGATAGGTGTACCATCGTCATCGGCATCTAATATGCTGTCCCAGCCCAACAATACTACACGTGCTTCTCCGCCTGCCAACAAAAACGCCGTCCCGATCCCTACCGCCAAGCACGAACGCCGTGCTAACGGTTCAACGCCATTTCGATCCCCTCTTGAAGCAAAGAAGAAAGCCCAAGAAGCGATTCTAGGGCTGTGGCCACTGAAGGTCCGATACCAGGATTATATCGACGAGGGTGTTGATGCAGATGTGGTGAAGGCTCTTTTTAAAGATATAGGGTTGGATGTGCCAGTCGCCAAGACGACTGTGGCTCCTACTAAAGCGTCGAACGATGTAAAGCCAACCCCTACAAAGGCAACTACTCCGTCGCATATACCACCTAAACCACAAAACCCATCGGTACCTAAGACGCAAACGCCACCATCAGCCGCCAAACAACCCGATAAGAAGGATGACGAAAACAAAAGCAGCGAGACCAAGGCGGTAACGAAGTCAGCTGCCGAGGAGCGCAAGGATAAAATCGCACGGAAGCTAGCAGCAATGGCGCAGAAGGCAACGGCTACGCAACCGCCGGGACAAGATGCATC